>LDKF01001472.1:10825-37025 GCA_001026735.1 Rotylenchulus reniformis
CGCGGATGGCATTTCGGACGCGGATGCGGACGCGGACAAAGTGGCTACATTACTCAAAATTTTGCGGATTGCGGACGCGGATTGCGGACGCGGACAATATCAAAATTTTTGATATTTTCGTCCGCAAACGTCCGCAAAGCCCCACAATTATTATATAATTTTACAAACAAAAACAATACAAATTATAAAATATTTTGATTAATTATTATATAATAAATAAATTTCATAAAAAGAGATCAAAATTTAAAAAATAAATTAAAAATTAAATTGAAATTTATTAACAAATAATGCGAAAAAATCACAAATTAAAAAACCTAATAAAATTTAGAATTTTTAAAAAAATTTTACATCATTTTTTTGACCAGAATTTTTGGCCAGAATTTTTTTTTATTTTATTATGGATTTTTTGTTGTTCGAGGGAGTAAAAATAAGTTAATGAAATAAATTTATTTTTTTATAAAAAATTTTTAAATTATTTTAATTTTATTATAAAAGGCAAAAAATTTGAATTTGATGGCATCCGTCTCCTGGATGGCTACAATGCATCCGTCCTCTGGGTGGCTACAATGAGTCCGTACTCTAGGGTGGCTACAATGTAAAATGAATTTTGCGGATGACTTTTCGGTCCGCAAGGACGGATGCAGACGCGGATACCAAGACGGACGTATTGTAGCCACCCTTGACGGATACGCACGCGGATTGTCAACGCGGATGGGAAAACGGAGCAGAAAATGGATTTTCCATTGTAGCCACCCATCAAAAATTTTGCGGACGCGGACGCGGATTGCGGATGCATTGTAGCCCTAGTGTAAATTGAATGAATTTTTCGGACCTCCAAAAAAGCACCGGATACTAGTGGCTTTCAGTAATTTTGGCAAAAGGATTCGAAACCGCAATGCCTCACCCCGGTTCGATATCCCGAAACCCCCCGATTTCGGGGCACACCCGATTAATTTTATGTGATTGGAGTTTTTCAGGGGTCGCGATAAATCTCATAAACCATTATTCTTAGCACAGAATCAATTTAACTTTTTTGATGCTCTTATTAGTGATCGGCAAAAAGATGGGATGGGACCCTAAGCTCAAAATTCCGATGACGAAAAACCCTGATCATTATCCAAAATCATTCGGGATACGCCACGAAATCGGGGTTTTCGGGATACTGAAACGGGGTCCTGATAAAACTCCGGTGGGGTTACCGTTTCCCTACAAATCCAATTAAAAAATTGAATTTCTATTGGTTTTTTTGGGCCACTTACAGTATGCCATGCTTCGTCCTGATGCCCTGGACCCTCTGAATTTGGACCCGGTGGAACAGATCTTTGTCCAATCCTTTGCGAAGACCAACCACATCCGTTTGACTCTGTTGAAGAGCGCCGAAATCCAGAATTTGGACGAACATGTGGAAGTCGACGAGATGGCACTGCGCATCGGTTTTTTGGAAAATAAAAAATTGAAAACCAAAATCTTCGCCGTACAAAATAATGAAATAAATATAACATAAATAGATTCTAAAAAATGAAATAAAAAGGGTCATTGTGGGGAAGTTAATTTTGCAGAAAAAAATGTATTTACTTTTATAGCAGTTACTCCCTTTCGATTTTTTTGAAATCCTTTTGGATCCTAATCATTGAAATCGTAGCGAAAATCCAATTATTTTCCTTAGCTGATTTCTTCTACTCTATGAATTTTTTTCCCAACTCACAAAGGCTTTACTTAATGATATGCTAAATGCTTTGGATTTGGATCAAATACCCACAAAAACTTCTAAGTGAAGCATTGAATATATAAAATGAATTTTTAGATATTTTAAAGAAAATATGGGACAAAAATGCCGAATGCCAAAAAGTAATAAAAAAAATTTTGTAGCTGATCAGAAGAAAATTTTTAACCAAAAATTTGGGCTTCAATTTTTCATTAAGACCTGGATTTTATTAGCCGGAAAATACATTTATAGCTTGCGCAATGCTGTCGGTAGCCATTGCTCCGCTGGAATTTGGTGCTCATGCAACATGGAATTATTTGCTGTTTTGGAACCCAATGGTTAAGGTAACGGAAAAAATATTTAAAAGTATAAAATATTTTTAATTTCATTTTAGGAAGAATTTTGGCACAATTTGGCCACCTGGGAGTCCATCAAACACCGTCTGGCCAAATCCTATGCAAATCTGCGACAAATCCGAGAGGAATTGGACCATCATGGTATCGCTTCTGGAAAGACAAAAAAAACTAAAAATTTTAATTTTTTCTTTAATATAAAATTCGTTTTTTTTCTCATTTTTCTGAGGAAAAATTTCCGCATGTTTTTTCCTTTTAATTTTTCCCTAAAAAATGCTTCACGATTCCTTAAAAGTTCTTCTTAAACTTAAAAGATTCCTTAAAGTTCTTCTTAAGCTTTTAAGGAATTGTGAAGCATTTTAAAAAAAATCCACAAAATTTCCTTAAAAATTCTTTAAAATTTTTCAAAATTAATTATATTCATTTGCTTATGAAAAATTCTTTAATTTTATTATTTTCCTAAAATATATTTATAAATTATTTTTGAATATTGAGGCTTCAAACTCCTACATCAGAGCATCGAGAATGTGTTGAACGCCGAAGCCATAGTAAATTTTGCAATATTTTGAAATCCCTGGAAATTTTCAGGCTATCAAGGCGGAATTTCCCGCGGAAACTAAGGAGGTTATGTACTTCAGTGGATTATGGTGGAAACGGCTGGTGGCCGAACTGTTGAGCAATGAGAAAATGCGACCCAAAATTGGCAATTTGAGCCCAATTTCCGGGTCCAAGGGCCATAAAGAAATGTAATTATTCATTTTTAAGATATCAAAAGGTTGTAAAATTTTGAAGAAAAATACTCTTTACAAAAGTTTCAAAAAATTTATATCTAGGTAACCAGTTAGGCAACCCAGGTTTTTGATGAAATTTTTCTTTTTTTTTGAAAATTGGCAGAAATCGTAGCTCTGTTCAATCGGAGGTGTCCGACAAACTCTGACGAGTAAAATTAAATATCCAATTTTCGGAGGAAAGGATAGGCTTTTTATTCCTCACAAAAAAGTGGAAAATCGCAATAAATTTTTTAGCAAATTCCGCCTGACCATTCCGATGGGTCCGAATACTGCAGAGTTGTTAGTGCATCCTAGACCACCTCCAGTGGCCAGTGTTGAGGAAGACAAGTATGAATTTTTGCAGTTTCGTCGACAGAAACGCAACGGTGGAGCATTGGTACCGTGAAATTACTTTGCAATTTGGTTAGAATTTTTTAAAAATTAAGTAGCGATCTTTAAAAAAATAAGGCGCTACCAAATTTCATCTAGACCAAATTTCGTTTAGGAAACCAGAAAACCAAATTTCATCTAGACCAAATTTCGTTTAGGAAACCAAAAAACCAAATTTCATCTAGACCAAATTTCGTCTAGTCAGTCAAAAAAACCAAATTTCGTCTAGAAATTTGAAAAATACATTTCATGTCTAACCCGGAAATAGCATGTAGACTCCACAAGATGTCATGTGGATTGTCCAAGATAGCATGTAGAATCCGAAAATGACATTGGTTAGTAAATGAATTCTGGTTTTTTTTTTGCTGAGTAGACGAAGTTTGACTTTTTGGCAGACTTGACGAAATTTGGTCTAGACGAAATTGGGGCAGCGTAAAATAATACTCTGCTCAAAATTTCCATTTTGAGAAATTTTTTGGTATTAAAAATCGGCGATCCTTTTATGAGAAATTTTTTATTAGAATTTTTCCTCATTTTTCCATACGTCAAAAATTATTTTTTGGACGTTATTATTTTGTATGTTAACTAATCCTAAAAAATTAGCAAAAAAAATTATTTTTTAATATTTTTTGGGTGACGCAGCAATTCACGGCCGACCAATTCCATTCGCTGATTTTCGGCACCGATATCCACAACAAATGGCTCTTTGTGTACGGCACTTTTTGCCCCCATGGATGCAAACCGGCTGGCATGGCCACGCAAAGCAGGCTATAGCTTCGATTTTTTTTTGAAATTTCAGAGAAAAACGGCTATTTATCGAAATTTAAAATTTAAAAAATTACCCTGTGAAAAATTAGTCCCATTGACCAATTTAAGTTATATTTTGTTGGAAAATATATTTTTTTACCAAACGATGGTATCATATTCCTATAAATTCCGAAAAATATTAATTGAAGAACTTATTAGGCAAAAATATATGTATATAAATTTTTCAAAAAAAATTCCCTAGCCGCGGCTAACCAATTAGCCAATGACCCTGTCTCCGATACAAATATTTATTGAATTTTATTTTTGGTATTTTTATTGTTAATTTAATGCGTGTGCTCATATCATTTTTGTCATTTTTTGTTATTTATTTTTGTATAAATCTTTTAAAGTGCGTTTTTTCGAACTAATAATTAATTGTAATTTTTTTGCATTTGCTTTGTTTGTTTTCTTCGAATTTCCCAGAAAAAATTTTTCAAAAAATTCTGATTTCATCAAAAACTTTCAAGGAGTTCCGGCCAAACTTTTTAAAAAATTTATTCTTGTATTCTTGTATTTTTGTCTTTTAGAGTTTTGCGTCCTAATAATCTTTTAAAAAATTTCGGGCCATTTGATACCTTTTTAAATGCCCTAGCATTAGTCGACTGGCTAGTAATCTTTTCATTTGAGTATAAAATCCAATTTTCCAAAATTTATTTTTCATAAAAATAAATTAAGCCAGATTTCCTGATTTTTTTTGTTATTTCCAAAAACGGTCGTTCCTAAGTTCCTAAAAAAATTATTTTCGTATTTTCCACGTGGATATACAAACTATCAAATTTTTCTCCTCCAATTTGGCCAATTTGGGAAATATGTAGTTTATATTGAGTGAGTGCACCACTTATGGCACCCCCCATACCTCACATGATTATTCTCTATTATAATATTATTATTTTCCATTTTTGGCCATAAATTTGGTCCAAAATAGAGGGGAAAATGAGGCCAAAATGTGTATAAAAGATAGTAGATAATTAGATAAATTTTATTTTTTAGAAGCTTACAAATCCACAACCAGATGTTCCAGATAGATAAAAATCCTCTCCAAATAATAAAAATAGATAAATAATAATTTCCATCCTTGATCCAAATATCTGTTTCTATTTTATAAAATGCGGGAAATATAATTTGTTTGGTACAAAATATTTATCTTCGATTGCACAAAATATCAAGAACTCGTCAATTATAAAAACCAAGACAGCTAGATTCAAAAATTTACATTCCTGGACCTGAATTTTTTTTGACATTTTTTCATACAGTTTAGAAAAAGAAAATAAGCAACTTATGGCATGTACAGTAATTCTCAATGAGGATGTTCTAGGCCTTGGAATTTCACCCTTTAAAAATTCCGGTCATGGTACTTTCCTAGTTAACGGGGGGATTTAACAGGGGGCACCATTGAAATTTTATAAGTGCCCCCTGATAAAACTTTGCCTTCCCCCCGTTAACAGGAATTCAATTTATTTTTTTTCTTTATTTTTTATTTTAAAAATACATTCAAAATGTCATTTTTGGCATTTGTTTTCCCTCCAATGGTCCTTCTTCTACTCCAAACATTGATCATGGTTAAAGCTGGACTGCATGCAGCGGCAAACACACCGTTGCAGACCCAGGGACGCGCTATAGTTGGCAAGTTTTTTTTAAAAAAAAAATTATGAAATTGTTCAAAAAAAAAGCAATCTTATAGAATCGGTAGGGGACGTTTCAGTGTGGCCGTTTCCGTGTGGAGACTATAAAATTGCTTATAACTCAGCTTAAACGCAACCTAGAAAAACGAGTTTGGTGTCAAAAGATAGGCCTAACGTCTGCTATAAAAATGCAAAAGAGACTACCCGGATTGGCCAAGCACAAAAAATGTTATGGCCACATCTTTGGCCCAAATCACGATTCTATGGTCTAATTTGGCCATAACTTTTTTTGTGCTTGGCCAATCCACGTGGTCTCTTTTGCATTTTTATAGCAGACATTTAGGCCTATCTTTTGACACCAAACTCGTTTTTCTAGGTTGCGTTTAAGCCGAGTTATAAGCAATTTTATAGTCTCCACACGGAAACGGCCACACTGAAACGGCCTGTTTCGTTATAGAATATAGGGTGCGGAAAATTCGGAAACTCTTTATAAGGGCTGAATTTTTGCCGACCAAAGTAGATCTTGACCCCCTCTATATTCGAAGAATGTAATTAAATTCTGATTTTTTTGGTTGTGTTTTTCCATTAGTTTACATGCCATTGATTATGTTTGTTCGAATAGAAAACAACTGTCTAAAAATATTAATTTTTATAAAAATTTCCTAACTCTTTTATCCGTACCCTATAATATAATATACCTAATCGGTGAATTGAAGATGATAAGGATAAGAAATAGTGGCGAGTACGTGTAGTCAGTAATTAAAATACCGTATTTCATTACTATGTTGGCATACTTATTATCAATGTTGGGAAAAACTCAGGCTCTAGCTCCGCTACGGAGCTGCTGTAGCCGAAGCCAGAATTTCTGAAATCCTTCCGGGGGCGGAGCGGAGCCCGGAGCCAAAAATTTTTGAAGGCCGGAGCCCAGAGCTGAAATTTTTTTAACCTGGAACTAGAGCCGGAGCTAAAATTGTGATTTTCCCAACACTGTATACCATCCCCTATTTACATAAAATATTTAGAAATGAAATCGGATTTTATGTTAGTTAATTCCTGGCGTTTCGTTGGATTTAAATGCGAAATATCGCTTCACAAAAAATTTTATTATCATTTTCGGCTCTCCATCGCTACCAAGTACCGGATTTTTGGGCACCAAACAGCAACAGATTGGCCTGAACATGGGAAATCATACCAAGAAGGACATGCACATGCCAAGAATCGTGGCCAAGGCCCATCATCATGGGGATGGCCAAGCTGTCAGTGCCAATGCCAACATCCATGTTCAGCCTGTCCAAAGTGAAAAATAATTCAGCAAAATTAATTTTTTTTAAATAAAATTTTAGAATTGAATTTCCATTATCCAGCGGGAGGAGAAGGCACCCGTGAAGAGATACTGTACAATGCCTTCACTTCGTATTACCATGAAGTAATATTTTATTAAAAAAAAAGAATTAAATAGTTAAGGAGAAAATTTGTTCTAAAATTCCCATCATCTCTCCCCCCTCAAAAAACACTGTAAACAAGCTTTAAAAATTGAAACAAAACGGAGATTTTCAATTAATGATTGCCCTATTTTATTCACTATACAGGTCCATGGCATGGATGCGGAACCCTCACAAAAGTTGCGACAATATTTTAAGCACATCTCCAGGGGCTACGGCGAGCTGGGCCTGAGCCCATCTCGGGTCTACATTCAACAGTTGGTGTACAATGACCGAGTGCCGGATCAGGGTTGGAAATTTTTGGAAAGTATTTTTTAGCAAAAAAATTTTGTATTTTAGGGTATCTCCCAAAACTGTTTGCGCCATTGAATTTTGCGGCCGACATTTTAGCATTTGGTCCGTCGATGCTTGATGCTCTGAACAGCGTGAGGACCGGTGTAAGTGAAACTGGGATTTGTCGAAAAGGTTAAAAATTGCTAAATTTTCAATATTTGGCCTTTTATTTTTCGAAATTTCCACGTTTAATAAAGAAATCTTAAAAATTTTAAAGGAACTTCGAAAAAGTAAAACTATAAATAGTGAATATTTCCATAAATAGTGAATATTTTCTACATACCAATATTTTCATTTTTTGGCCCTAGCAAGCTATGAACAAACTTCTAATATTCCATCTGACACTTTTTTTAGCGCCTTAACACCGTCTGAGATTTCTTAAAAATGACAATTTCAATTTTTCCAAATTTAGAGAATCCGAGCACGGGAAACATCAGAAGAGAAGTTCCATAGGCACATGGTGGAGGCGGTGGAGATGACCATCGGATACTTGGACATTGAGCGCAAGGCTGGCAGGCAGATAGATGAACGAGTTGTGGCCAAAATACTGCAGGTCCGGAAGGGCCAAATTTATTATTTATGTTCATCAAAGTTTAGCAGGAAATTTTTCCAAAAATTAAGGGCATTTGCCATCCATTTGATTTTTTCAAACAGGAACCGCTTCAACTTTTGGGCGATGAAAATGCCAACAATTGGCAGGAACGCGCTAAAATTCTGGCCCCTCCGATATTGGCTGCATGGGAACAAAATGTTAGTATATTTTTTCTTCATTTTACAAATCCATTTATTTCCAATTTATCCTAAAACAGCTCTTCCAGACAAAATGTCAAAAAAAAAACAAAAAAATCAAATATTTCCGAAAATCAGATTTTACCGAAACAAACTTTCATGTGCCAAAAAGCAAACATAAATTTGTATGTATTTGCAGAATTTCAATTATTAAGCTGGAGACTTGAATTTTCAATTTTTAAAAATAAATATATTTTGATGAAATTAAAATGTTAATTGTTGTTTAATGACATTAAAATTGCAAAAAAAACAGCCCAAAACTTTTTAAGCTTCCTAATCCGAAATTATAAAAGTTTTTAACATTTTATAACGCCCTTGCACCCTTCATCTCCTTATAGCTCTTAAAAATTAAAAAATTTAATTCCACAGTACGACATGCTTTTCCCGGACGCATTGGAGCCCCTGAATTTGAACCTCGTGGAGCAGACATTTGTCCAATCTTTCGCAAAGATCAACCACATCCGATTGTCCTTGTTGAGCACAAAACTGCAACATTTGGGCGAAAATGCGGAAAAAATGGCCCAACAAATTGGTTAATTTTTTTATTAGACTGACTTAGGGTGAGAAACTCCATTATCCAAATTTAAAACACATAAGATTAGTTTGCAAATTAGAGCCCCTTGGATCTATTAAGAAGAAATATTAAAACAATTTTCGGTTATTTTTTGCACCAAAATTTTGCTTACGATTTTCAGTTAAATTTAGCTTATCAATTTTTCCACACCCTCTTGACCCCTACACTTTGTAAAAAAGGTCTGTAAATCTAAGCATACCTAAGTCAGGTTTCGAAATGGAGTTTTTCAACTTTCGAGTTTTTTTTGCAACCGAAATTTCGTTTTTTTGAACCCATTGAAAGTTGGATTTTTTGAGATTGACTCCAGCACTAGGTGGGTTCCTTGGGTTCTGTCTGGAAAATTTTTTGTTTCTGGCCTAATTTTTTAAACAATTTTTTCCAGCCAGTGCCATTCTGTTTGCTCTCCTTGCTCCACTTGAGAAAAGTGCCTTTAAAATTTTGAAGTATCAGCTGAATTGGGAATATGCCTGGAAACCGTTGATTCAGGTTTTTCAGATAAAAAACAAAAATTTTTAGATTTTATAGGAAAAAATTGACCACACCTGGGAGTCCGTCCAAATACGCATGGCAGCTTCGCTTTCCAATTTGACAGAACTCGGCAAGGAATTGGATCGACAGGGTCCGGTTGAATATATTTTTTTTACAAATCCAAAAAAATTCAGGCAAGGATGGAGCCAAAACAATGAGCGAAATCATCGAATTTTTGCTCTATGATCAAATGGTGGTAAATTTGTTTTTATTCATTTTTTAGAAAATTTTCCAGCGCGAATGTTCCTTTGGATAGGCTGTAACTTTTTACAATGTGCCATTTAAAAATTATTTTCCACCTAATATAATAATTCTGAGACCTTTGCATTCTAATACGTTCATTTTTTAATTTGGTTTTTTTAGGCTAAGAAAGAATCTTGGATGGAATTTTTCTGAGGATTCAAATAAAAAATAGCCTTTCATAGACCAAGGCTTACGGGTTTTTTTTGGAAAAATGCGGTCAATGTTTTTTTAATTATTCATTGCGGATTTAATCTGAAGTTGTTTTTGTCAGTGAGGATTTTGGTCGGGGCCTGTCCTCATTAAATAATTTTGAGTTTTTTTGTAGAAATCCTTTTTTTTTGCAGATTTTGAAGGTGCAATTCCCTACGAAAACATCAGCGGAGGATTCAAATTCCCCGCTAGAATGGGTCAGGAATCAATTTGTCAATATGCTCAATGATTCTGAGATGAGACCAAAAATTGGCAATTTGGACACAATTGCCAAGGCTGAGGGCCAAAAGGAAGTGTAAGTGGAGTTTAATGGAAAAATCAATTTTATAGGAAAATGATGGAACTATTCCGACTCACCGAACTAGATTCCAAAAATTGAATTTTATGGGTATTTGGATAAAGAATTTTTGGACTTTCAATTAAGAATGGCTATGATTTCTGCCATGGATCTTCCCCACTTTTTGCCATGATTTCATTGGGTTCAATATCTGTCATGATTTTATTTTTTCCCAAGGTTTTTTTTAATTTTGTGCAAAAATTTTGTACAAAAATTAATTTTGTCCAAAAATGGTCAATTTTTTCAACTTTCATTTCCACTATCACCAGGGTCTGGCTAAATGAGTTTCCTCTGAGCTACGACGAGAATAAAAAAAATAAAAAATAAATTATTAATAATTATTATTTTGCGATATTTCAGCGAATTCCGGCTGACCATTCCGATGGACCCGAATTCGGCACATTTGGTGAACCATCCGCCAAATGAAAATGACGAGCAAGACGACTACGAATATTTGGAACGACGACGAAAACGCAGTGGCCACCATACGGTATGTAACCCATCGTATATTTTGCAACTTATCAATTGCCGCTGTAAAAGGTCGAAAAATATTTTCTGCAAATTATGCATTACCTACCGTATTTTCTCTATTTTTACGGTATACCGTTAAATTTTCAACACCTGCCGAAAGGTACCGTTAAATTGGAGGGATACCGTTAAATTTTTCCTTCTCCTCCGGTTCAACCCATCCAATAATATTTGAAGAATTTTTAAATATATTTTGCTAAATTTCGTCAAATTTTTGTATAAATTTCCTTATTTTTCCATAATAGATGCATGGATTTAATTTTTTCTTATTAAAAAATGGTCAATCATAATCATCCAGAAGTATTTAATAGTCAACTTAAACCAACTATAAAGTTATCTGCTAAAAAATAATCTGAAATTGCATTATACATACTTAAAAACCAAGAAGTAAAACTGAAATAGAGCCAATGATTACGGGGAGCAATAATGCTATTATTAATTTTTTAAATTGCATGCAGTTTCGAAAAATATTTAAAACGATTTTCTATTATTTTTTTAAACAGTTTTTTTAGTCTCTAGATTAACCAATTTTCCTCGGGAAGGTCCTTCAAAATCATTGAAAAATATAAGAAAAGAATAAATGGCAAAAATCTGGCTTCTGATAGAAATACCATTAAATTATCTAGAGTACCGTTAAATTAGAGGGTACCGTTAAATTAGAAGGTACCGTAAAAATAGAGAAAATACGATATTTGTAGTCTAACTAATACCGAGCCGAAACCTGTTCCGATCTCTGATTTTCCCGGATTTTCTCAAAATCCGGATATGGGTCTATCTTTTTAGAAATCTATGTTCTTACAAATTATTAAATCAGCAATCTCCTGTCCAACGCATAAATAACACTTCTACGGATGATAGACTGTAAAGTTCATATTTTTAGATTTATTGTTCACAGACCAAAAATATTTTTGCCAAGGAGTTACCGGTACAAATCCGGTACGGTATATAATGATTTGAATCTGCTGGGATTTGAATTCAGCAATGATATTACGAAAGTTTAGAACTTTTAGAAGTTTCGGGTCGTAAAATTTAAATTTCTCAATTTTTTTACAGGCGATGCAATTCACGGCCGATCAATTCCATTCGTTGATTTTTGGCACCGATGCGCACAACCAATGGCTCTATGTGCACGGCACTTTTTGTCCCCATGGATGCAAGCACTGATGATCTGTGATTTATTCGGAACAGCATCGATCAGATCATTTCTGGACTTTGTATCGTGTAAATTAGGGCGATTTTTATTATTTGGATCGCAAATGTTGAATGGTTAAAAGTTTATGTACATCATTTGAGTTTATTTTCGGATTTTAATTTTAGTTACAATCATCACCGATGATTTAATTACGGTTTCAAAATAGGTACATGAATAATTCCCATTTTAGAACGGCAGGTATATATCCGTNTATTATTATGACCTAGGAGGCTTAAAAGAAAGATTTTTTTGGATAACTAACTAAGTTGGGCGCCTTTTACCGTCCTAATACCAGAATTTAAAATAAGGGTTCAACGTCGCTACGAGCGGTTTGATTTTCTTCTCCTGCTAACAAGACCTTTATGGTCTTAACTTATTTAAGCAGAATCCAAGCCCCTGTGATCAGTTGGTGATCATGGTGATGTCGTGGATGTGGCCGACACGTTTCGGCAAAAATATTTTGCGCAATATTTTGACGCAATCCCAGCGGATTGTTTGATTCAGCAACAGATACACGACCGGGGGGAATCCTGAAAAAATAATTATAATGAAAAAATTAAATGATTATGCAAATGGGCTGACTAACCATGGATGTTGAACCTTAAAATAAATAAATTAATAAATTATTAATTTATACAAAAATATGGCCCGCCATATGAATTGGGCCATGGTGATCATCCACTGGCGGGGCTCCACATGTTGCATCAGCACATAGCCGAAACAGCCGACAGTGTTCAGGGCCGAGAAGATGAACACTTGCAGGAAGGCCTGTGGTGAGATACAGTTACGGTAAAAATTGGGCGCCGATTGAATTGCTTTGAATCCTCGATTTTTCGAAGCGAATTTCTTATTATAATTTGTCATAGGAAAAGTGAATGGACAGAGAAAAAGAAATCAGGCAACAATATGTTTTAACACAACATGTCTCGGCCTCAAAAAATCGAGGAGCTACAAAAAATTTAGAATTCAATGGCGTTTTTGCGCTCATTTTACCTAATTAACCATCTTTCTATATCAAAATGTTCATTTCTCTACTAATGGATGGGTTGCCAAAAAGTAGAATTTTGGGGCACTTTAAAAGAAAATTTTTTGTATTTAGTTTTCATAATTATACCTACATGCATTAATGGTACATATCGAGGAATTTTTGTCGGTGTCCATAGGAACTTCTCTGACCGAATTTACAGTGTCTGTCAATGTTATCTCTCACTTTTCCTTTTTTTCTTTTTTGAAAGGACAATATAAGATAGAAGAGAAAATCATTCGCTTCATATTGTTTTCCTTTGGACTTATGGACACCGGTTGAAAAACCTGTTAACTGTAAGTAATGAGTATTATTTCACCAATTTTTGGGCCCGTGGCATGGTGCTCTGCAATTTGGCGAAATTGCACCAAAATGCCACCGCAAATGTCACATAGATCAGGGGCATTGCGATGCCGATGGTGTAGTTGTGGATGGCGTGCAATTTATTAGTGAACTAAAAAGATGTACCGATTTTTGGTGATTTGGTAAATCACCAAAAATCGAAAGGCATTAAAGCACCTTTCTCTCTGGATCATCACGATACCCAGCGAAAGGGTTGAAGAACCAGGCAAAGAAAACTCCGTTGAACAGGGCTGGTTTTTCCAAAATCAGCCAATAAATTCCGTAGATGAAACAAAGGCCAAGCCAGATGGAAATTTTGAAGCCGTGGAAGAGTTTTGCGGAAATGGCAGGAGCCACAATTTCCAGGCAACGTTCGATGGCCAAAATCTGGGGAAAATAAATATAAAAATGATTTTCCAATATTTCTAAAATTATTGACATTATTACCAATTGGAGATTTAACACCTTGAGCAATAAAATATTTTTTATAAAAAAATATATATTTTTAATTATTTTTATTGTGCTAACCAGATCAGCGCTGCTCTCAATCACCCAACCGCTGAACATGTACGATTTTGTAATGTGGCGGTACCGAACAGAGTTACCGGCCTATTTGTAATAAAATGAGCCTAGGCCATCATGACCATAGCAAATATACATAAATTATGGCAAATATCCAGCAATAAAAATGAATTCCAGCAATAAAATGAAAAATATTTAGCTCAGGCTGATCCCATAACTAATTTTAATTCATTTTTGGCATAAAATTAATTTCGTTAGCTTGTGTTTTGAACAGAGTTGTAACTAGAGTTCAAACAGTACAGTAGTATAGTACAGTACTTATTCAGTACTACTGTATATTGTCAGTAGTTTTTCGATTATCAATAACAAAATCAGTACAGCACGTTTTCAGTGTTTTAATATGTGCACTAATAATTCTCGCTACTGGAATACTGGTACGGGTTTTCTCATAATTTTGAACATTAGTTATAACTAGAACTTGGGCACGGATCCTGCCATCAAAATCAGACTTTTTCCTTGACTCCGGGTTCCGGAGCGGTGTTTCTAAAATCCGGGTCTGGGGATGTTTACGAAAATCCGCTCCGGGATTTTTAAAAATTCCGTACTCTAGTTATATTCAAAGGTGGAGTGTGATTTTTTTTTTACTTGTAACCAATGCACCGGTGATATAGATCAGGGTCGGGTGGGAACAGTACACGGCACCGCTTAGGGACAAAAAACTGTGGAGGAAGCCGAGGATCCACAGCACCAGACAGTCCATGACGCCGATGAAGAACAGCAGCTGGTAGCAGGTGCTCTCGCGACGATGGTGCCAGATGGAGAGCAGACACGGCATGTAGAGGCTCTAGGATGGAAAGTAAAATAAGCAAACCCTAAAGCTAAAACCCTATCACAAGATTCGTCCTTAAACTAACTTGTATGATTCCTCTAACCTGTCACAAGACGGTTACCTGACATTTGCGCCCCAACCGACTTGGTTCAAATGCAACCTAGATAAATAATTTTGGTGTTGAAAAATAGAGCAAAAAATTAGCAACAAAATAAGCCTAAGCTCATTTGAATTGGTCCACTATGAAAAAAGTTATGGCCAAAATAAACGGTTTTGGCCAAATTCAGAGTATTTTGGCCATAACTTTTTTCATATTAAACCAATTCCAATAGGCTTAGGTTCATTTGGTAGCCAATTGTTTGCTCTATTTTTTGACACCAAACTCATTTCTGTAGTTTTCGTTTGAACCGAGTTATGAACGGCAAATGACGAATTATCTGCAAAAGTTTGCACGCCACGTTAACAATTTATTTACATAATAAACAATGCTCAGGATGATCAGCACAATGGATTCGGGCACAAATTGACGTTTCTTGAAAGGAATGTCGGCCATTTTGAATCCAATGCAGTTGTACAATAGCTTATATTGATCGTGTCGAAACAGAAACAGTTCCATTTTCTTAATGGAATACATAAATAATAAAAAAATAGCAAAAAGGGTGAATTGATATTGAATTTTTCTGTATTTTCATTTAATTAGCTTCATGATGTTTAATTTTTTCATTGGAAAAATAATTTTGGCGATTTTTTGCAAAACACTATCCCTGGGTCCTAAATGACTTTTTGACAAAATTCCCTTTTCAAACAAAAATACTTCAAAAAATCGATGGGAAAAAAAGCAAAATTTTTCAACTTTCTTAAGAATTAGGGTTGCCAACATTTGCGGATTTTTTTTGCCAATCGCAACTCGAAAGCCCTGCCGATGGGCGGTGTTTGATAAAAAGTATTATTTGTAAGTTAAGGGTCTTACGATGATGAAATGTGTTCCCTACACTGCTCCCTAAGCTCCTCGTGTCCCCTCTATAATTTGGCACTATTCCACATGATTATTAGCTTTTTTTAAAGAGAAAAGTTGTTATTAGTTGAAATGTAAATAGTGATAGGACGGCTAATTAAAAGTGCCAAAATGCCCAATTTGGAATTAAAAAGTTGTTCGAAGCTTGGCACTTTAAAGCTATAAACTCGCGAACCAAACATCTAAAACGTTTTTGGAAAATATATTTCCATCAGAAGCACATAATAAGCCACACAAAGGGCTAATTTAACAAGCTTTGGGATTTGAGATTGAGAATTTTGTTTGTATTCTTCATATTCCCTGGAGTCCTCAAGCATCATGTACTTTTATTTATGATATGCGTCGGAGCAAAAGGTAAAGACACTAAATAAAAAACGAAAATAATAACGAAAATAAATGCGCCAAATTCAAATTTCCAACCAACGGTCACTTTCTTCATCCCCTCCTGACAAACCAGATGAACATTATTATTATTATTCCTTGATTAAATTCTCGAATTATATTTTCAACAAATACAGATAATAAGCACATTTATAAATACTAACATAAAATTTACTTATTTGACTATTGATAATTTTAAATTTATGTTTACAGATCGAGGAATTTATATTTGGATGTCATATGAACGGTGGGTGCTTGTGTCGTTTAGGCCCCACAAATTTTTTTAAATAAATGACTTCTAATCATCATGAAATTTGGCTTAAAGCATTTAAACATAAAAAAGATATTATTTTACTAAAAACTATGATTTTATCACTTGATTTTGGTAATAGTTTAGGTTTGTGCCCCTTTTTCAACAAAAATTTTCTTTACGATGAAATCATCTAAAATGTCTTATCTGGTGTAATTTTTGATGCAGAATCCAATGCTTGCATCAATGCATCATTGACATCACATCAGTCAAAATGGACGTCAGAATCGGATTCAGCCTCAAAACTTGCATAGAAGTTATTTTTAATTAATTTTCAAAAACAAAATTTATTCGAACAAAGAGGGAGTACAAACCTAAACTATCACCAAAATCAAGTGATAAACTCATAGATTTTAGTAAAATAATATCGTTTTTATGTTTATGATGCTTTAAATATGCATTAAGCCATCTTTCATGATGATTGAATAGAAGCCATTTATTTATTTTTTTAAATTTGTGGGGGGCTAAACGACACAAGTACCTGAACGGTGTTATGGCCTTTTTAAAAGTTGCCATAATGGGCTTTTTACAAAATGTCAAAACCCGATATGTTTTCCAATAACTTTTTATAAAGCTTGCTAGGCCAAAACTTCCAACGACAATGATGTGCAGAATTTTATTTTTTCGAAATTCGGCAAAAAGTCACAAATTTTTCAAAAATATCAAAAAATCGCGTTTTTTCACGAAAATTCGAACTTTTTGTTCGAATTTCGAAAAGCTAAAAATAGCAGAAGATAGACCATAAAATTCTTAACAACTTTGTCGCTGGCCTGGAAAACTTTACAAAATAAGTTTTCGGAGAACATATTGGGTTTTAGCACTTTTTAAAACGACCCAGCACCATAGGAACCTCCTATGACCGAATTTAGTTGTCTGTTGAGGTTTAATTTTGGCTTCATTTTGTTTTCCTCTAACTTTATGGACACTCAATGAAAAACCTTTTGCTATATGAATATTACTGATGAAATGATTTGATATTTACTTAGCCTGGCTTAGCCTGAACTTTAGCCTGAAGATATTTCAAATCTATTATCAGATTCGAATTATTTATTCGATTTATCAAAAACTGCTCCCCAGATATTGTACCTTTGTCGATTTTGTACCTTTGTCGATTTTCCCGGAAATTTTTTTTGACGTGACTCGTGTAACTCGTGCCAAATGTGATGTTAGCTCAATTCTGACGTAAGATTCATAACCTACACCTTTGAATATCCCTATATACAATAAGAAAAAGTACTGTAGCGCATACTGATAGCCAAAATATAAGTAGGCAATACCCAGTAGCATGCACTGATAACTACTGTACAGTACTACTGTACTGTTTGTACTCCAGTATCTGTACCTTTGAGAATAAGAAATCCGGCCAATTGATATTGCCAACATTCCTTCATCATAACAAAAAAAGCATCTGCGGTTGTTTTTGTACAGAATGTCATTTGTTTACGCGATTATTAATGCATAATTATGTTAGAGTTGTCAACATCTGCACCCTCCATAAAAATCAGTTATTTTGAACTTATCCTATAGTCCTAACTCAACAATTGTATAAATGGCGTTACGCACAACTCTTTTATGATTTAAAATTAAAACTCCATAAAAATGGCATTTATAATAAGGATGATAATAATGATACATTTGTGCTTTGAAAAGTTAACATTTTAGTACATTGTCTAAAAATGGATGATTCATATGATACACAACGGTCTCTGTTCGACTGGATTTTGTTTGGACTAACGGCATTGTCCAATTTGGTGCAACTGCTGGTCATTTGGCTGATCGTATGCAAATCTCCCAAGATGCTGCACGAATATCGGTTCTATTTGGCCGGCATGACGGTATTTTGGTATAAATTATACGCTTATAGATTCTATATCATACGCTAAAAACAGATTTCTGATCTGCTGTTTGGCGTTTCCATTGGTTTCGTGATTGAGCCCAAATTATGGATGCCGGATAGTCTGGGATTTCATGCCATGGGTCTTGCCAGTTTCATGGGACCAAATGGTGGCCGATTCGGTGTACGTGTAATATACATAAATCTACATTTTTGCTAAAAATCAATGGTCCCTCAGATATTAGCCTATTTGCCATAGTAGGCTGAATTCCTACAGCTCTATCACATAGCTTGGGCATTTTTTGGTGGCCTGCGGTACTGTTAAACAGATTTGGCCTTTTAGCACTAACAAGGGGAGGTTCCCGAGGTGCCACACTCCGATTGCTTCGGGACCCATTCCAATTTGTAGATTATCCGCGCTAACCACGGCACTATCATATTTATTTTTCCCACAAAGCGTTATGAATTTTATATGGATTTTCTATATGATTTTTTCGGCGTGCTTTAGTAAATTACAATGGCCATACGTCTGCAGATGACCATGGCAATACGGTCAAAAAGTCGAGCCGTTCTTACAAGGGACACTCACAACTTGTCCTTTGCCAAAGTGATAGGAAAAATATATGTGATATACCTTGAGATTGCCCTTGATGTATGATATGCCAAAATTTGGCTAATGGAGCGATTTGCTCATAATTTGTCGAGAAAATAAATTTTTAAAATATGTTATCCGCGTGCTTTAAGCACGGGTCATCGGTGCTAAATTAACTTTTAGTCAATAAAAAAATTGAAAAAGCTCGCTAGATTAAAATTATATAAATAAAATAATTTGTAGAAAATAGTCTGATTTGTTGACCTTCTTAATTTTTTGAATTTACGCTAAAATTTTTTGAATTTTTTCAATTTTTAAAAAAATATGTTTATTCGAAAATTTTGAAATTTTTAGCGGAAATTCAAAAACTAAAAAGATCAATGAATCAGAAATATTTTTCTACAAATTTTTGCTTTATATAGTTTTATGCTAGCGAGCATGTTCAATTTTTGGTTTACAAACATGGCTGTTTTTGACCCGCCCTTCACCGATGACCCGTGCTTAAAGCACGCGGATAACATATTTTAAAAATTTATTTTCTCGACAAATTATGAGCGAATCGCTCCATTAGCCAAATTTTGGCATATCATACATCAAGGGCAATCTCAAGGTATATCACATATATTTTTCCTATCACTTTGGCAAAGGACAAGTTGTGAGTGTCCCTTGTTAGACATTCCATATTGGTCTTTAGTTTTTGGCCATTTGGCCAAGTGTGTCCTCTAAGTAATTTTTTTTTTTGAATTGCACTGATCCCCTGTTGCATTGTTTCGATATCTATAGTACGCCATCGCAGCATTTGCCCTCACAAGCCAGATCATGTTCCAAATGTTCTCCATCGTGTTCCGATACCTCAGCATCAAATGCCTTGTTCATCCGAAATTCAACAGATTGCTTGGCCAAAAATTGGCCATATTTTCCATGCTTTTGTTGATTTTGGGTTTCTGCTCCCCAGTGGCAATTGTCTCCTACAAATCGTTGCTACCAAGAGAGGTACATAATAAAATCAGCACAAAAATTCCATTGAATTGGATATTTTCTATGATTTTATGAAGAGAAAGTTTTCCTTTATGAACTTTCTCTCTCCATTTTTCTCTTGTACTACCGTATTCCTTCTACTATAGAAGGGGCCCCTTTTGTTAGAGATGCCCCTTCAATTAGAGAGACCATTCTATTAGAGAGAATACGGTATTTTGCTTTCTTTTATTTTGTCATTTCAGTAAAAATTTCGCTTCATAAAATTATAGGTTCAATTCATAAAAGTATAGGAATCAATTGGCGCCCAGTTTTCATTTTATATGTATACTATTATATTCTATGATATTTTAGTCAAAAATGCATTAGAGAGAATATAGTATACTAGAGACCGGATCGAGACGAGATTATTCGAGATTTTTGAGATTCTCGAAAAAATCTCGAATCGAGATCGGTCTCGAAAAATCTTCGAGATCTCGAATCTCGAAACCTCAAAAAATTCGAGAATCGCTCTTGTAAAAACTTCTAAATCTTAAGTAAAACTTTTAAATCTCAACTAAATCTTCTAACTTCTACCAATCAATTGGTCCATTGTCTTAAAGTAAATTAACTAATTTTTAGGCAAATACTGTTCTAATTTTTTTGGACCAATAGTTAACGGACGTGCTATAGTACCAATGAGCACTCATTTTCTTTTTCATGAGCACTCTTTTCATTTTCTTAAACACTTTTTCATAAGCATTCTCTCGTTTCAACGAACTCTTTTGTTCGTTTCAGAGGCTTTTCATTTTTGCCACTTTAGGGTGAAAAAAAATTAGAACAGTACTTCTAAATAATTACAGTTAATTCCTTTTATTCATTTTTAATCTATTTCACTTTTTAATAAAAAAATTATATAAAAAAAGAAAGACAGCATCTGAATTTCAATTTCCAGTAATAAATGTTTATATTTACATGTAAACGAACCTCTGGTTAATGCAGTATGTTTGTTTTTTGTTTTCACATATCGTCGAATGCGAATTAACAGGAAAAACAAATGCGAATTAAATTTTGTTTGAACTTCCTTTTTCATTGATTAATTACCATTTTAAATGTCAGTAGTAATTTTTTCCAAATTATTTTGTCAAAAATATTTTTTGAACGAAACGAAAAATTTTCATCGAAATTTTTTGAGATCGAGATTTTTCGAGAATCTCGAATCGGGATCGATCTAGAAGCTTTTGAGTAGTTTTCGAGATTTTTCGAGATTCGAGATTTTTCGAGAATCTCGAATCCAGATCGGTCTTGAACCACCCAAAGTCCGGTCACTACAGTATACCCAGAGAAAACTTGATCTTTAGCCACCAAACTCCATGATCCGAATTTCGATTTTAACTTTGAAATATTGATTATTTTACACATAATATATTGCTATACTTATTGGTATCAGGTCAGGCCCATTTTAAGGCTTTTAAATACTTAAAAATTAATTAAATTGTTGTTATTTGGTACTAGCTTTTGATTCACTTTCATCTTATCTAATATTCCTTTTTAAACTTCCTTATAAAATAAGCATGTTTAGCAAGTTTTCGGCTGGCACTTTGGCGGCTTCCCACGGGACGCCGATGAGGCAATTGTTGAGCAAAATTCAAGTCTTAGAAACTCGACCATTGAAGCCGTTTTGGAGGAGCCAAATGTAAAGGAGGCACTGGAAAGCTTCGAGTTGAATGGGCCAAAATTCGGAGATTTTGTGGAATCGGCGCCGGAGATGGTCAAGAAACGGGTGATCAACGAAATCCGATCGGAGGCGAATTACACGAAGGAAATGCGACATCTGCTGAACGCCATCAGAGCTGCAAGTTCCACTATTTTGTGGCAGGGCTGTTTTAATACTCACGATAAATTACACCAATTTTAAGAGATTTTTAGTGAAGAAAATCACTGTATGGGTTACAGGTGGTCCCGATCGTGGTCGCCGGAATAATTTTTGAAAATTTCCGACCTTCTTTTTAAGAGGACATTTGTTGAATCCATGATTTATAAATTAGAATATAGTATCGGAAAATTTTGCTAATCGTTATGGAATTCTTTATTTTCAGGGCTACCCGATCATATATTTTGACTTTTTGCACCCCAATATTTATCTGATTTTTGCCGCTTATATTGGTGTGTTCTGCTTTATTCAATTTTGTGGACTTTTTGTGGCACTTTCGCTGATCCGCTATTTACGTCTTCATCAACTAAAACAGTTCAACCAAAGCCAAAGTTACGAATTGCAACTGCGACTGATCAAATTGCTAGTCATACAGGCAAGAAAAAGAAAATCACAAAAAAAATTCCGCATGACACCATCTCGAGTGAAACTCAAGATGTTAGATTCGAATTCTAGACCTTAAAAAAGCCAACCTCAGAACCACGTTCATTGCAGATTCTGCATATGATCGGTAACCAATATATCATCGAGGTTTAGTTTTTTTTTGATTTTTTTTGTACTTTCATCTACTCTACTTTGGAAAATTCATCGCATAATTCTGTAGATGATCGAGCCGTTTGTGCTGATTGCGTTGCCCGTGTTCTATGCACTCATTTTGCTGTTTAAAGTGAAAATGACCGAGAAGAGCCGTTACTTTGGATTGAATTCTCGATTCCCGGGCCAGATGGGCGTCCTTCTGCTGATCATCTATTCCCTGATCAACTCCCTTCTGATCATCCTCTTCGTCACCCCCTACCGCCAATTTGTGGTCCAAATGATCGTAAATTGCAAAAAATGCATTCAAATCAGCAGAAATGCCATTTCTCCATCACAAAGACAATCTATTGACATTGTATCACCACTCCAATAAATATGCATTAATTTTTATGCAAAAAATTCAAAATATTATCCTTACATTTTATTATAGGTATTCATTTAAAATATCCATTTTAGATGCAAAAATTAGCAAACAACTACATAGCTACAACATTTTGATTTTTAGCTAGCAACAAAATGGAATTTTTTGATTCAAATTATCACCAAGGCGGAATTTCTGATTTTGATTTGAAACAAAGCGGAATTTCTGGTTATAATTAACAAGAAAGAGAAATTTCTGATTTAAATTATGTAGTATCAGGCGGATTTCTGATTCTGATTATAACAAGGCGGAATTACTATTCTAATAGCATGATGGAATTTTGCTACTCAAGATTTCTGATTTTGTTTTAGCAAACATTCGGAATTTATGGTTTTTGGTTAGCAACTTGATAAGCGGAATTTCTGATTTAAATTAGCATAAGGCAAAATTTTTGATTTTAGCTACCAACAAGGCGGAATTTACGATTTAACATAAGGCGGAATTTCTGATTATAATTAACAAGAAAGAGAAATTTCTGATTTAAATTATGTAGTATCAGGCGGATTTCTGATTCTGATTATAACAAGGCGGAATTACTATTCTAATAGCATGATGGAATTTTGCTAATCGGGATTTCTGGTTTTCATCTAGTCGCAAATTGCGATTTTTTGGTTATCAGCTTGATAAGTTGAATTTCTGATTTTCATAGCATCAAGGAGGAATTTCTAATTCTGAAAGCAAAAAGGCGGAATTAATGTTCTATTAGCATGCTGGAATTTTGTTAGTCCGAATTTCTGGGTTTGTTTTGGTAAACATGTTTTTGTTATTGATTATATATGAATTTATTTAAAACAAATTTATTTATTTTATTACTAGGAGTCAATTCACTCAAGTTTTAATAATACTGCTTATGGAGAATAAAATAATTAAATTTAACATTTATAAATAGTCTTTTAACAATCCACTGAATTTTTTAACTTAGGTATGAGAAATGTAACCGAAATATGTTATTACTTATTACGTATTTTGGATTGAATTCATCCTTATTTCCCCTCCCCCTCCCCTCCCTTTATTTATATGTTGATCAGGGATGTGATCGATCGCCGACGAAAAAAATCGAATATCGAATAACGAATATTCGAGGGGTCCAAATAAAATCGAATATCGCATAACGAATATTCGGTGCCAAAAATGACCGAATATCGAATAAAAATCGAATATCGAATATTTTTTTTTCAAATTTTATAAATTCAAAATTAATAATTTTAATTGTGGTAAAACATTTTTAGAACCGTTTTTTCAAATTTCGCTCCTTTTTAGGCACATCCGATTAAAAATTTTGTGTACAAACTCATTTACTTTTAAAATAAATTGTTGTATCATTAAAAAATTCCCATGAATTGTGCAAAAATTTTCAACTTTTCCATGAATTATAAAAAAAAATTCATAGACCTTATATTTTTTTCAAATCTTATAAATTTTCAATAATTATCAGATTTAGAATTTTTCGAAATTTCACAAGACCATCGATTTTTCAAAATTTAGAAGGCCTTTAAATTATTTTGTCTCTGAATTTTTCAAATTTACAGTTTTAGAATTTTTTTAAATTTTTAAAACAACCGATTAATCAGAATTTAAATAAACCCATTTTCGTGGAAAATTTTTTCAAAAATTTGACTAAATTTAGGGATGTGGGAGAAAATTTTGAAAAATTTAGCTCACTTTCTAAAGAAAATGCATCAATTTTTGGACAAAAAAATCAAAAATTCTCAATGAAAATATTCGATTTTTATTCGATTTTTTGGCCAAAAAATCGAATATCGAATAACGAATATTCGAGGGGTCTGAAAAAAATCGAATATCGCATAACGAATATTCGGTGCCAAAAATGACCGAATATCGAATATCGAAAATCGAATATCGAATATCGATCACATCCCTGATGTTGATGTTTTTCCCATTTATCCAAAGCTAATTTTGGTGATGTTTTTGATGAATATTTTATGGGTTGTGGGGTATTAATTAGGTAAGTGTTACGCCTACACTCTGCATNTATATATATTCTTTTATCGACAAGTAATAAAATTAGATATGGTGATATCCCTTAAACGACCCCTGCACCAAGGACGAATCGCGCATGAGGCACGACGAAAAATTATTTAAAAAAATTATATAAAAAATTGTAACATTTTGTGGCACAAATAAATATGATATTGCCATGGTTAGCGTGGGTGCTCTACATTATGGAATGGGTCCCGAAGCAATCGGGGTGTGGCACTTCAAAAACCTCCCTTGTCAGTTACAATTCGTAAAAATAGAGCAAGCAATGGGTAAATTAGATATAAATGAGAAATGAGAGCAATTCAAATTGGTTCATTGGAAAAAGTATTGGCCAAATTCGGTGCATTTTGGCCAACTTTTCTCACTATAGTCCAATTGAAATGGGCTAAGGCTCATTTGGTACTTTTTTGAAATCATGCTCATCAGTCAGTTCTCTGGGTTTCGTTTTTACCGAGTTATAATGGTTGGGGCGCAAATGCCGAGACACGGGTGCAATAGTGCTTCTCAGCCATCAATAATACTTACAAGGTACACTCACTAGGTTAAACACCTTATACCTTATATGAAAGGCCATGCATCCAGAAAAATAGAACATGGTGAGTTATGCTAATAGCCAAAATACTAGATGCCCATGTATAGAAAAAGCTCGAGAAAAAATTATTTAAAAAATTTTTTTCGGCGTGCTTTAAGCACGGCGGGTCATCGGCGGGTTATCCGCCATTTTGGTCAGACAAATATACGAACTCATATTTGAATAAACTTGTAAACGCATAATATTTAGAAAATTATGTTTAGTCTTTTGACCTCGTTAGTTTTCGGATTTACAACAAAAATTGATTTTTTGCAATTTTCGATAATTTTTTTTATCTGAATACATATTTTTAAAAATTTCAATAAATTTCAAGAAAATCCGAAAACTAAAAAGGTCAAAAGATTAAACAGAATTTTCTGAATATTTAGGTTTTTACAGTTTTACTCTAAAATGGTTTTGTAAATTTGGCTGACCAAAATGGCGGATGACCACCGATAACCCATGCTTAAAGTACGCCGAAAAAAATTTTAAAATAATTTTTTCTCGAACTTTTTCTATACATGGGCATTTAGTATTTTGGCTATTGCATAACTCATCATGTTCTATGTTTTTGGATGAACGGCCTTTCATATAAGGTGTTTAACCTAGTGAGTATTCCTTGTTAGTATATAGTCTGGCATCCAGGAACGGTAGTTACCAAATCACTTGCTGTTTATTTTCTATTAATACATAATTTATGTTGGGTCACCACCCTTGACAACTCGTCCCCTAACTGTTCCCAAACGTAATAACCTAATAACTTAGCTTAAACATAACCTAGAAAAATGCTCTTGATGTCATTAGATAGTCATTAGAATAGCTATAAAAAATTAGCTTTTGATTCATTTGAATTGGCCAATTCCAAAAGAATCATGGCCAAAATAATCACTCGTGTCAGGAAAAAGGCCAATACGAGTGATTATCTTAGCCATAACTATTTTCTAGACCTCCGACCAAGGCCGGGCCCGGACCAAGGAATACCAAGGCCTTGGTCCCGGTCCTTGGTATTTTGGAATTACCAAGGAATTCCCGGACCAAGGAATTCCTTGGTATTCCTTGGTCCGGGCCCGCCTTGGTCGACTCTCAACCCCGGTCCTTGGTCCCGGTCCCG
>LDKF01001473.1:8175-36144 GCA_001026735.1 Rotylenchulus reniformis
CCCCCCCCCCCCCGGGGGTCCTATCAGTTTTCCTCTTCAGATGAAAAAAAAAGAAATTTAGAGGAGAAAATTTCATTTTTTTGATCATTTAAAGAAACTGACAAATTTTTTGCGTTTTATGAAGAAATTAACCCTATGGAAAATGTTTTGACTAGCATTTATGATTATGCATCACCACGAAACATTTAGCGTCCAGCGTCCACTTTATCATTCAAAAAATGGGGTCGAAAAATAGTACCCCCCCCTCTTCACGGCTGAGGTTGAAAAACAAATCCCCTCTGCAATAAGTCCCTCCCTGTATTAGACCCCCCCCTCTAGAGTGGTTGAAAAATAAGCCCCCGGGGGTCCTAATACAGGAAATACGGTATTTAACCTTTTAATTCCCAGCTTTCCACACACCACCGACACATTATTTATATTCATCCTACTAATTTTATACCATTTCATCCTTATAATTAATTTTATACCATTTCATCCGTATAATTAATTTTATACCATAATAACTAGGGATGGGATAGTTATGCAAATGCATATTTTTTTCCTGATATCAGAACGACGAAATAACCAAGAAAAATGCATTTTCCATTTGATTAGAATCTTCTAGAGTGACTTTTAATTTGCATATTTTTGCATATTTTGGGATTTTGGAGCATATTGCATATTTGCATATTTTATGCATAATTTGGCATTTTAGAGCATATTTTATGCATATTTTGCGATTTTTGGGCAAATTTCATAATTTTTGTATTTTTGGCATTTCGAGCTTTTTTTTTTACTAATTTTTGAAATTTTGACATTTTATACAAATTTTGTAAATTTTAAGCATTTTGTGCTGGCTTTTTATTTTTTCGCCATTTCGTCCTATCTTATAAAATTTTAGTCATTTCGTGTCTATCTTTTTTAATTTTCAGCATTTTCATAACAATTTTCAAATTTGAGGAGTAAAAGTCACCAAAATGAATGTCTTTTCGTTAAAATTATTGTTTTATCGTAGAAATAATTATTTTTTGCATTTTTAAAAAAAAATTGAAGCATTTTTTATATGAAATTGGTCAATTTTAATACATATTTTGGTGCATATTTTAGCTTTTTGAGCATATTTTATGCGCATATTTTGCCAAATTATAATGCATAACTATCCCATCCCTAATAATAACTCTTTCTTAATTCCCCAACTATTGTATTTATTAGTCCCCCTTTTTCGCTTTTATTTCAACCCATGTGGTACACTTTTTTAGAAGAAATGTTATTAAGTTAGTGGTCGCAAAATTGCCAACTAAGAAAAAATAATACATACATTTACAAATTTAATCTCATCTCCCAAAAATATATCTCTAAGCTGCGCTCTTCAGTTAGATAAAATAGGTAATATAATTATATAATTAGCGAATAATTTTGCGAGAGAGAGAGAGAGAGAGAGAGAGTGAGAGAGAGAGAGTGTGAGAGAGAGTGAGAGAGAGAGAGAGAGAGACCACTCACGTAAAATGGCAATAATAGCCCTTGAGAAACGTTTTGAACAAGGGATTTTCTGCAGCGAATTCCTTATTATGATCCGCTACAGTAAAAGTGAATGCATTGAGAAAAATAAATGTATTTTAGTGCAACATGGATGCGCGTCATAAAATCGAGCAGCAAAAAAAGTTAGAATTATCAGGGTTATTACGCTGATTATATATCATTACTAAATTGTTCTACCCAATTTTTTCAGCGAATTTTTGGATTAATATACAAAAACCATTTGTAAAGAATGGTAGTATAAAACAATTGGCCAGAAAATTCACATTCTGATACCTATTTATTATGATGGTCCAGCCTGTTCATGGTCAAAATGGTTAAATAACATCCTACCCATCCTACTTAGGTTAGAGATCGGAAAAATTTTAAAACCCGGATCTTGACCTGGATCATCAGAAATCAGAAAACCTGGTTTTCTGGATTTTTCTGGACTAAAAAAACCAGATCTGGGTCCAGCTCTAGTCCGATCTCTACTTACGGTGTCCCTCCGCCATCGCTGAAAACCTCGTCATGGAGTAGAGCTTCCAGGACCGGATTCGATGGCATATCATCATATCCAATGAAACGGATGGTCAGGAAAGAGTCGCGCATGTGAACGCCAGATGTGACATCCTGATCACAAATCCAGATCTGAATGAACATGTTATTATAAGAACAAACAACAATAAAAATAACAACAACAATAACAACAACAACCAACAAACAACAATAACAACAACAACGCCAACAACAACCAAACAGCAAAAACAACAACAACAAACAACGCCAACAACAAAACAACAACAACAAAAACAACCCAGTTTATAATCGGATCAAAAATTCAATTTTTATCAACCCCTCTTCAATAATACCCGGAGCGGCAAGTGCTTCCGCGTGCCGGCGCGCCATTGATCCGCCACAACACTCCGTAGCTCGACAACTTGATATATCTGTTCATATGGCCATAGTCGAGCATCGAGTGTGTGCAAATTCTGAAAGAAGTTAATTTTTTTTACGTTGAATCCGACCGAAATTTGACATCAACGCCAAAAAAATCACGTCAAAGGACGCATTAAATTCAAAATGGACGTCAAATTCGGATTCATCAGTGTCAAAAATTACCTCTTGAGGAAAAAAAAATTACAAAAAATTTTTTTTCTTAGACACAAAGTAAAAAGTATCAAAAAACCCATGAAGTGAGGCTGGAGGGACCGGGTCACAATGGTACCACGGTTATAACTTTTTCAGAAGTTACATTGAGAAGTGGTTTTGGTATCATTAGATAGCCCTGTATGTTAGCTACAAAACAAGCCAAAGCCCGTTCGAATATGGCCAAAACAACCCGAAAATCGGCCAAGTCCGAAAAATTGGGAGTATTTTGGCCATAACTTTTTTCCAATGGGCCAATTCGAACGGGCTTTGGCTTGTTTTGTAGCTAACATCCAGGGCTATCTAATGATACCAAAACCACTTTTCAGCGTTGCTTCTAAAAAAAAGTTATAACAATTTCTTTGACGTTGGTACCATTTTGGCCGGGACCATTTCGACCCCAAATAAGGCTGGAAGCCATGTTTTACGCGATCCTTTTTTCAACTAACCGTACAAAGCAGGACAAGCTTGTTCAACTCTCCCACCGTAAACGATGCACAAGGCACATTCAGATACTGTGAAGAAAGGGAGTGTACGATATTACAGTAAAAAAAACCTGTAGCTTAACCCCCTTGCAATTTTTTTTTCAATTACAAAAAAGTTATGGCCAAAATCGCTTCCATTCCAAATCCCGCCTGCTCAAAGTCCCGCCACTGCCGAAAACTTTTTTTTGAAGCTTATACTATAAAAAATGCAGATTTTTATGCTTTATCTTTTAACCTTTTTTTAGTTTTTAAATTTCTGCAAAATTTTTTGAAAATTTTCAAAATTTTCTAAAAACTGCGAAAAATCGTGTTTTTAAGATATTTTCCAAAATTTTTCGCGGAAAATTGAAAAACTAAAAAGACTATAAAGATAGAGCATAAAATTCTGCATATATTTGTCTTTTATAGTTTTTGCTTAGCAAGTTTTAAAAAAAAATTTTTGACAGTGATTTTGAGCAGGCGGGATTTGGAATGGTATCCGCCAAAATACTTATCACACGTGGCGGAAATTGGCAAATACGTGTGATTATTTTGGCCATAAAACTTTTCACAGTAGGCCAATACTTATTTTGCAGCTAAATTTTATGCTCTATTTCTGATCCAACTAGTCTTACTAGATCAACAAAGTTCGGGGCAAGTGATTTTCTAGCCCCATCCGCGTTCGTTGCGCGACATTTGGGGACCATTGGTTACATCTCGGGCTCAAACGCAACTTAGTTTTTTATTATCAAAAAATAAAATAAAAAAATAGCTACAAAATAAGGCTAGGCTCATCCGAATTGGCCCACTTCAAAAAAAGTTATGGCCAAAATACTCTGAATTTGGCCGAGAATTGTATTTTGGCCATAACCGTTTTTTTGAGCTATTTCGAAGGGGCTTTGGCTCTTTTTTGTAAGCAAATTTTTTGCTTTATTTTTTGAAAATAAAAAATTGTTTTTTGATGTTTAGGTTGAGCCGAGATCAGGGTGACGATTTTACCTTATTTTTCAGGCATTTGCCTTAAAAAGGGGTCCTTGCCATATTTTTGTCTTAATTCCTTCATTTGCCTTATTTTTGATTTTTTTCCAAAATTAATTATTTTTGACTAGAAAATCGGACAATTGTTCAAAATCTTGGTCAGAAGGCCCAATTCCTCGAAATTTTCCCCGGCGGCCCCTATCGGGGCCGCCGGACACCTCTTAATACCATGAAATTACTTCTGAAAAATTTTCTAAGCAAAAAATGTTCAATTTTCTTAAAGGAAAAGCACTAAAGTTGCAAAATTTTTCTCCTCTGCAACCCTTTATGCTAAAATTTCTTTCAAAAAATTTACCTCAAAAAACGTTTAATTTCTCAAAAAAGGCGAAAATGAAAAAGGATGAGAAAAACCGTATGAAGTTGAAACTCCCTGTTGTGTCCGAGTACAACAGTTTATGGGTCCAAAATATTTATTACTGCAGTGGAATAAATCAATAAGCACACTGAATGAAATGGTCAGTGGAAAGTGACAATATGGGGGAAAGGGACAGAATATTTATAGGCGGGGAATGGGAGGAAATGACCTAAGGAAAGGGATGAAATGGATCGCCAACTAATAATACGAAAATAATGTCTAAACACCACATCCCTCCTTCCTTCGAAAAGCTGGTCCTCAGCTTGGGTCGAACTTCCTCGTTGGCTTTGGCACCCGAGCGGATCGGCGAAGTTCCACGGCCTGCTTCTGTGGCACATCTGCTGGCCTCGCAACTGGCGGTTCCTCGTCGGGTTGCTCCGGCGGGTCGTGCCATTCCTCAGGCGGTTCGATGATGGACTCCTGCTCCTCTTCGGACTCGTCCGTTTCCGCGAGAGTGTTGTCCATCTTCAGCTGGTCTGCGTGCCGACGCCAAATACCCCTCAGGGTTCTGACCAAATAGAGTGTTGCGCCCAGGCTTTTAATGACCTTTCCTTGAATCCATTTCGAACCATCCCTGTAGTTCCTGGCGAACACTCTCTGTCCCATTTCAAACTTCCTTGGGCGAGTCCCCCTGTCAAAATTTCGCCTCATTCTGTCCTGATATTTGTCCAAATCCGGCTTTTCCTTGCTGATAGCCATCTCCTTTTCCGGCTTCACAAGATCCAAAAGAGAGCGGGTCCTTCGTCCGAACATCATCTCAGCCGGGGACAATCTAGTCGCCTAATGCGGAGTTATGCGGTAAAATCCCAGCACCTGATACATGGCGATGTCTACCCGCACACCAGCTTCCCTCTGGCGATTCATTCCCTGCTTGAAGGATTGCACATACCTTTCAGCCTCTCCATTACTCTGAGGATGGTATGGCGGGGTCAATGTGTGTTCAATCCCTCTTGACTCGCAGTACTTCCTCCACTCTTCGGACGTGAATTGAGGCCCGTTGTCGCTCACAATCTGCTCTGGAAGCCCATGAGTGGAGAAGATTTTCCTCATTTCATCGATTGTAGTCTTCACATCCGTGTTCCGCATCTTCACTGCTTCTGGCCATTTCGTCTTGGCATCGACCATAATGAACCACATGTGTCCCAAGAATGGCCCACAGTAGTCCACATGTACGCGTTGCCATGGCCTTTCAGGAATTTCCCAAGGATGAAGCGGAATTTTGCGCTCTTCAGGCGCATTCTGCTGGCAAATTTTGCAGCTTTTCCGGATGTTTTCGACGTCCTGATCAATCCGTGGCCACCAAACCTTCTGCCTGGCCAATGCCTTCATCCGAACTATCCCAGGATGTGCAGAATGCAGCAATTGCAGGATCTGATCACGAAATTCTGGCGGAATGACCGTTCTGTTGCTCATAACAAGGCAACCAGACACCAATTCAAGATCCTGACGAAGAACATGGAATGCTTTCAATTCATCATCAACTTTCGTCGGCCATCCGTTCTGGACAAATTTCTTGACATTTTGCAGCACTGGATCCTTTTCCACGGCATCTGCTATCATCTGGGCTGTCACAGGCAATGCTCCGATGGTCTCTTGCTGAATTTGGTGGATTTCCCTTCCATCCGGGTCTTCCAACTCAACATCAGGGCAGGGGAGTCGCGACAACCCGTCGGCATTTCCGAATTCCTTCGTCGATTTGTACTCAATTGAGTAATCGAAGTTCATCAGAATCAGCCCCCATCGGTGCAATCTGCGTGCTGCCACAACTGGCAATTCACCTTTTGGCCCGAAAATCTTCTTCAGAGGTTCATGATCCGTCCATAACGTGAAGTTCCTGCCATACAGGTACTGCTTGAACTTTTCAACGCCGAAAATTATGGCGCGCGCTTCCTTTTCGATTTGCGCGTATTTCCGCTCCGCAGGGTTCAGCGTCTTCGACGCGAATGCAATAACGCCCTCTCGGCCTGTTTTGACATCTTTGTGGAAGAGCACGGCTCCCATTCCATAGTCCGATGCGTCCGTGGCCAAGTACAGCGGCTTTTGCGGATCATAGTGCACCAAAATTTTGTCGGACAACAGTTCCTTTTTAACCATTCGGAATGCCTTTTCCTGCTCTGGTCCCCAATGCCACTCTTCATCCTTTCGGCGCAACTCATTCAATGGTTCAACTATCGTAGCCATCCCTGGGACGAACTTGCTGTAGTAGTTGACCATGCCGAGAAAGGACTCCACCTCTTTCAGATTTTTTGGTGGTGGCATTTCTTGGATCCCTTTGACCTTTTCAGTAGACGCGCGAACACCATTCCGATCGATCTCATGGCCCAAGTAGACAATTTTATCCTCCAAAAACGAGCACTTTTCCTTCTTGACCCTAAGCCCATGTTCCCTCAATCGGGACAGAACAGCTTTCAGCCGGTCCAGGTGCTCTTCTTCCGTTGCTGCTGTCACCAAGATGTCATCGAGGTAAACAATCACACCATCGATCCCTTGCAGAACTTCTTCCATTGTTTGCTGGAAGATCTCTGGTGCCGACGCCACGCCATATGGCATGCGCGTGAATGCGAAGAGACCCTTGTGCGTGGTGATAGCAAGGCACTTTTTAGCCTCCTCATCCAACGGAAGTTGAAGGTAGGCCTCTTTCAGATCAATTTTCGAGAATGTGTCGCCGCCATTTAATGAGCTGAACAATTCGTCCGGACGGGGCAGTGGATACTGGTGGATGTCGAGGCAAGGATTCACTGTCACCTTGTAGTCGCAACACAGCCGAATCTTGTTCCCAGATTTCGGCACGATTACCAGCGGCGTAGCCCATTCAGAATACGAGATTGGCTCTAGAACTCCTTCCTTTTGCCATTTCTCCAGGACCTCCTCGACCGCAGGCTTCAGTGCGAATGGAATTGGCCGGGGTTTGCACCTTCTGGGTTGGGATCCCTCCTTAAACTTCAGGGAAACTGTCTTTCGACATTGACCTAGACCATCATTGAACACATCAGCAAACTTGCTGAGAATTTGTTCCAGCTTTTCCACTGGCCTGGTCATCACCTTCTTAATGCCGAATGCCGTATTCAAATCAATTTTCAGCTCCCGAATGATGTCCCTGCCACAAAGATTTTTCCCGGGGCCATCCACAATATGGAATGTTGCTGGAATTTTGCATTTCCCATGCACAATTTCCACCTCTGTCGTACCCATAATTCCTTCAATTGGTACCCCTCCGTAAGCTCTCAGCTCCGAATTCATAACCTTTATTTCAGGTTTCCCAATCTTTGCCCAATGTCCTTTGTTCATCAGCGACACATCCGCGCCGGTGTCTAATTCAAATGGCACATCCACACCATTGATCTCCAAATCAATGTGTACCGGCGGAAAATTGATGCTGTCCACTTCCTTCGATGCAACACTGACGACATTGCAGTCCACCGTGGCAACCTTTTTATGCCCTCTATTCCACTGTTTGGGCTTTGGTGAATTGGCATTCTTGTCTGTGCCCCCTTGTGGACACATCTTCGCCCAATGGCCTGACTTTCCACATTTTTTACAGGTGTCATTCTTGTTCGGGCAATTATTGGACCAATGACTTCGCTGACCGCATCGGAAACAATGGCCCGTCTTGGGTTTTCCTCCCTTCGGAGCGAAAACCTTGGCAACCTCCGATTGCGATGATTCCTGTGCACCAATGGCATGAGCATCCAACTCGGATTGTTCCAGCATGACGGCCATCTCGACTGCGTCCTTAAATTTCAGGTCCTTATCCCCCTTCTTAATCAATTCAGCCCGAATAGAGTCGCTTCTTATTCCATTGACGAACAGCGCACTCAGACACATGTCAATGCTGTTTCGGTCCCATTCCGCCTTTGAGATGAGACTCCGCAGGTCAATGGAGTAATCCCTTATCGATTGATCTCCTTGCCTGGCGGAAAATAATTCGTGCCTCTTTGCCGCCAACGTCTTGGTTTCGCCGTACCTCTCCGCCATCAACGCCTTAATCTCTTTCAGGGTCAACGCTCGCACATCATCCGGCTGGGCCATCCGACGGAGCTCATCATACACCGATCCAATCTCGGTGAAGAACAAGAGCTTCTTTGTTTCCTCGTCGGTGATTTTTCTCAGCTTGATGAAGAAATCAAAGCGTTCAGCCCAGGATTCCCAATTCATTTCAGGCGTGTAGGCCCCTGGCCCTTTGCCGACTTTTCCTGACGCGTTGATGTCCATTTTGGCGGGTGAAGTGATGCCGCTCTTTGCTAACCAGCACCTAGCTGCGATAGCGAGCGGTTGCGCTTGGTAGATCTAGCTGACAGCACCTAGCTGCTCAGTAGAAGCGCAATCCCTTCTATTAGCGACCACCTGGGTCCAACTAATAGGAACGACGACTATTTGCCACCACCTGGGTGCACAAATAGGAACGGTGATTTCTTCTATTAGCCACCACCTGGGTGCGCTAATAGGGACGGCGAATTTGTAGAAAAGCCCACTTCTGGTGGCGCTTTATTCTGCTTTGAAGTTGTTTGAAGCTCACTGCTGACTGCGCCAGAAAACTGTTGTGTCCGAGTACAACAGTTTATGGGTCCAAAATATTTATTACTGCAGTGGAATAAATCAATAAGCACACTGAATGAAATGGTCAGTGGAAAGTGACAATATGGGGGAAAGGGACAGAATATTTATAGGCGGGGAATGGGAGGAAATGACCTAAGGAAAGGGATGAAATGGATCGCCAACTAATAATACGAAAATAATGTCTAAACACCACACTCCCCAATTCACTTGTCTCTATCAAAATGATTCCCGATTCTGATTGCTCTCAAACTTATGATCTCTTCCTTTTTCCAACCCAGCAGAATTGTGCAAAAAGGTGTCAACAGCAGAGAAATATCAAGTATAAATTAATTTTTTATCTGTTAACCTATGTTTTAAAGCATTTTAATGAATGCCTTATTTTTGAAAAATTTTGCCATAATTTAGCCTTATTTTTTATGGCCAGCACTTTTTGGTGTCTAGGGATCGTCACCCTGTGGCCGAGATATAACAAAATCCCCAAATGTCGGAAAGCCTCCGCACGGTCTATACCTCCAAAAGGCCGTTGTGGGCTATCTTGAGCACCTCGCACCCAATTGCATGGGCCAACTGCAAATGCAGTGGGGCTGCTGAAGGGGTGTGGATGTGCAAACTGAGAGAGCGGAGCCGGGGCGCAACCATGGCCAGGCGTCCAATGGGTTCTTGGTAGTTGTGAAAATTGATTTCGTCAAGTGAAAGATGCAGATGGACAACGTGGCAGAAAGTCGAGGATTGAAACACGTTCGGAAGATGCTGTAATCGAACACCGTATTTCCTATATGTATAAGTAACCCCGGGGTCTTATTTTTCAACCCCTCTTCAGAAGGGAGGGGTCTTTTACAGGGAAGGGACTAATTGCAGAGGAGGATTTATTTTTCAACCACAGCCGTGAAGAGGTGGCATTATTTATCGAGCCTACTGCAGAATTCCATGCTGATTCTGATGGTATAATTTTTTCCAAAATTCCGATAAAAATGTCAAAAAAGTCGAAATTATCAAAAATTCGAGTTTTTCTAAAAAAATACGACCTTTTTGACGGAATTTCGAAAAAAAATTAAACCATCAGAATCAGCATGAAATTCTGCATAACTTTTCCTTTTTATACTTTTGGTCTAACGGGTCTAACAAAAAAGTTTTCTGGGACTGCTATTTTGTTTTTGCACTTTAGGCGGAAACGCCCATTTTTGCACTTTATTAGGCTGTAAATTAAAAATAAAATAAATTAATAAAAAAATGGATAAAATGGCAGAAAATTTTTTTGAACGAAATTGCCAACACTAGAAAATTCTAAAAACTTTGTCTTCAATTTTCTGAAGCTTGAATTTCAAAAATTCTTTTTAAAAATTCAAATTTTTTAGGTCTTTCTTTTTTTATCAGCTTTATTATATTTTTAAAAGAGTACTTGAAGAAGTTTCAAAAAATTATTTGAATTTAGGACCAAAGTTTTTTCAAAGAATTTTTGAAATTCAAGCTTCAGAAAATTGAAGACAAAGTTTTTAGAATTTTCTAGTGTTTGGCAAATTCGTTCAAAAAATATTTTCTGCCATTTTATCCATTTTTTTTTATTAATTTATTTTATTTTTAATTATTTTTTGTTATATTTAATCATTATTAGTCGTTCTGTCCCTTTAGTCATTTAGTAGCGCTCATAGCCAGTGGCTCATTCATCTCTTCCTCGCTGGCATTTGCACTATTCTACTAACGACCCAGCACGGGTTCAACTAAAATTAAAATAGTCTCTCGATAGAAATGGACTTTTCTAGGATCTGTTGAAGCGAATTCCTTCTTGCAAAATAGCACATAAAAAGTGGATAAATCGAGGAAAAAGAAACAAACAAAAATAATTTAACATGGAATGTTTACGCGTCATAAAATCATAGCGCCGAAAATAAAAATTGATTTCTACAGAATTTTCACGCCGATTTTAATAAGCTAATAATTATATGAAATTGGTTCGCCAAATAAAAAAATTCACCTGAATTGGTACGTAAATTTCGAGTGCAATCAAAAATGGCAATTTGTCCAAACCAGAAGACAGCATTTCGGAGCCGGGAAAAAAGCTCAGGTGCAAAAAATGGAGACTAAAATATGTAAAAATGAATAATAAAAAGTCCGTCCCCAACTGCTGTTTTGGTCGGCGACTTAAAAATCATTCAAAAAACTTTGATGCAGAAAAATTCGTTTTGAAAACCGACTAAAGGGTCCCCTCCCCCTTTAGGCATTTTTTTTTATTTTTCATAATTTTTTGTTCGAAAAGTAGTTAAAAAAAATAATGAAAGAATTGTTTTTGATTTTCAACTGAAAAGGATCCCCTGTTGAATTTTTGGGTTTTCAAAACATTCTCCCTTTAAACTAGCGCCAAAATTTTTTATTTATTTATATTTTTCCATTAATATACCATTATTTTTATTTTTTTCAATTTTTCATCAAATTTTTGATCCAAGAGTATAACTAATGAAAAGAATAAAAATTCTTTTTCAAAGACCAACTTTTCCAGACTGAAAATCCGGCTCATGAATTGCTGCGGATCGTTGATTAAAATACTATTGATGTCCACGTAGAGCGCCATGAGCCCAGGAGCTTTACTCAGCACCATTGCCAATATCTGTTCCGCCGGACTAAAAATTTACATATTTTTTTTTTACAAAAAATTTCTATAAAATTATTTTTCTAGGCCATACCATAAGGTACTTGGGCCGCTATTAAGGGGAGAAAATTTAGCCGCTATTAATTATTAGGGCAATTAATAATTCATAGGAAAACTTTTTTAGAAAACCAGATATAAAATGAAAAACATTTTTCCATTTTGACAAAAATCAAAAAAAATTATTATTATATCTTTAATAACATCAAAAAAATGAATTCTCATGGAATTGAACCATTCGCATTCTTCATCTAACGCCTTTAATCTGGACGAAACAATGTTGACAAATAGAAAGGGCCTCTCTAATTGAAGGGGCCCCCTTGGATGAGGTTGGAACAATACAAGGGGCCCCTTTTATTAGAGCGAATACGGTATATTAATTTTTACGTTTTGTTATTACTATTTAATCTTTTCTATTTTTTATCATTAAAAACAAAAAAAATTTTTTTTTAATAGTTATTCTACTTGCTCTCCTCTCTATTATGATCCTTCAGGTACAGTGAGCGGAGTTTGGAGGCAGCAAAAAACCCATTTTGTGGTAGCATGATGACTTGCTGTTGTTGGGACAAATCGAGCCCGAGGTGTAGGAGAGGAGGAGATGGATCGGACAACGGCAAAAGGTTGTTGAGGTCCATGCGATGTTGAGGTGGCTGAACAGCAGTAAGGCAATAAAAAATTGGTGCTAGGGCGTTGAAAAAAAAAGTGCCAAGTGACATAGTCAAAACAAAAACTTTTTTGTAAGACTTGTTAGACCAAAAGTATAAAAGGCAAGGTTGTGCAGCAGTAAGGCAATAAAAAATTGGTGCTAGGGCGTTGAAAAAAAAAGTGCCAAGTGACATAGTCAAAACAAAAACTTTTTTGTAAGACTTGTTAGACCAAAAGTATAAAAGGCAAGGTTGTGCAGAATTTTATGCTCTATCTTCTGATATTTTTACTTTTTCGAAATTCGGTCAAAAAGTTCGAAATATCCCTTAAAAAATCAATTTTTCGGTATTTCGGCAAAATTTTTCGGTATTCGGCACTTTTTTTTCAACGACCTAGCACCTAAAAAATTGGGTGGTACTTGTTAAGTTTGGGTCGCTGACAATTCGTTAAATTACAATTCGTACATTGGCAATTCGCACACAATGGCATTTCGTACACTGACAGTTCGTACACTATTAAAAAACGATTTGTACATTAAATATGAAACCTATCTATTCCCCGATCATATAATATAAAAAATATAAGAAAAATCTTAATAACATCATATTCATCGTATAAACCATTTTTTAAATAGTGTACGAAATGTAAGTGTACAAATTGTCAGTGTACGAACTGTCATGACCCCGTTAAGTTTACCCCCTCCCCCCCCTGGCCAAAAAATTAACACCACCAAATCAGCCTAGATCCAACTGAACCAGGGTTCCCATCTGCTAAAAATTTTCAAAATAAGAACATTAGCATGTCATAAAAGTGGGAACATAATTTTTGACCTTCACTTGGGCAACATTTTTCACCGTTTCCTCAATTCTTTTTTTTTTGTTGACTTTCGGAAATGAGATGATGATATTATTGGTAATTTTTCAGCGATTTTTGAGCCGGGAAAAATTTTGTACATCGAGGAGTGCCGGCGGTCCCGATAGGGGCGGCCGGAGAAAATTTTGAAAATTAGACCTAATTTTCCTAAGAAAATCTATCATTTTTTGAAATTCTTCCAAAAATCCAAAATTAAGGACAACATAAAAACATTTGGGAACCCTGACTATGTAAACAAACAAACCATGTTGTCAAATGTCAAAGAGCGAAGACGGTTGGCAAGTTGCCGGAATATTTGCAGTGAAGTGGCATCCCATTCCTCCAATTTGCACCAATCAAAAAATAAGTGCTTTAGGGCAGGGAAATTTTGGCCGACAAGGCGAATCTGAAAATGCAAAAAAAAGGAAAAAATGGTTTCAGAGAAATTCTGGCACTACCTATCTGGAAAGCGGCCGGTTTTGGGACGACTCTAACACTTTAGAGTCCCGGGACTCAATTTTGAGTTCCAACAGGGGTAATTTTTGACGCCGAATCCGATTCTGCTGCTGAAGTCCATTCTGACGTAATACGTCATTTGACGTCACTTTTTTGACGTTAACGTCAAAATTCCTCTGTGTAATTTTTCTTAAATTTTGTTTGACGTCAGCGCCAAAATATAACCTCCGATGATGCATTACGTCAAACGTCAGGATCGGATTTTTAGCGTCAAAAATTACCTCGTAGAAGTCATTTGTCAAAAAAATTGAAAGCACATGTGTACTAAATAAAATTGAGTACCGGGGACTCTAAAAATGTTAGTTCCAAACCTACGTAGGCAAGGTACCCCGACATTTTTCAAAATGCATCCCCCTATAAGCTCGCCAGAAGAAAATTTTTTTAAGAAAATTCATTTCCACAAAAAATAGGACGAAATTTCACTGTATAAAAGACGCGTCAGTACTCCCGATAGGGGCCGCCGGAGAAATTTTAAAAATTTAGACCCTTTTCTTAAGAAAAATTGATCAGAAATTTCATTGTATAAAGGGGTACGCACCGAAAGGGCACGCACGAATTTTTCTTTCCCTTCCCCCGAATTTTGCGTACCCCCTAGCCCTGCTGCGTGCGTACCCCCTAGCCCCGCTGCGTGCGTACCCCCACCCCACCCGACTGACCCCCCTTGCAGATCTATGGTCCCAAAACCGTCCGCTTTTCAGATAGTGCCGAGATATTCTTTTCTCGAACCATTGTGGAGTCCATATCCACACCATGGAAGCGGCACTCGACCAAATGACTCCCGCAACGGTGTCCAATCGGCCCAATCATCAGCGCATTCATATGTTCCAAATGCGTTGGCAATACCCGAAAAGCAAAAAAGTGTCAATTACAGATCGACCAAGTGCAGTCAGTAGTACGTACACGAACTTCGTGAAGTACGTGATGCATTCTACTGGTTTTTCACCTGTTTTTGGCACGTGACTGCGTTATACGGGTGATACTCGAGTACGGTACGTAAATTGGTACGTATTTTAACAAAATTTCCCGTAGTACGTACACGAACTTCGTGAAGTGCGTGATGCGTTCTACTGGGTTTTTGGTTTTGGGGACCCGTGCTAACTCACGTACCAGTTTCTCACGTGAGCATAAATTAAAATATTCAAATATGAATTCGGATAGGGTCCAGACAGAACATCCCCAAAGACAAAACATCCCAAGGAATTTCTTGTCGTTTCTCGGGGTGTAAGGGTACATTTTTTCGGTGGTTTCATATAGTTTTCATTCTCTTTTATAAGATTTAAGAGAAAATTTTTTAGGCCCCCTAGAAAAACCCTAGAAATTTTCTTGGGGATGTTTTGGTCTTTGGGGATTTTCTGCCCCCACCCCATGCTGCTGATGATACCAATGTGATTCGCCGGACATGTTTCCAGCCCTCCTTCAGCATGATTTTGCGCCATCGTCGGCACACTCGCTCCAGCCTGGTCTTTTTGCGAAAGTTGTCAATGAAACGGAAGATCAACAACTGAATGGACGGACGGATGGGTGGATGGGCAACAAATTTTTTTTGATCGGAAGAAAACTGACCAAAGGCAGGTCTGGCAGTCGATCCATGCTTCCCTCCTCCCACTTTCTTATTAATAGGGCGAGGAGAGTTATGTATGCAAGGGCGCTGGGTCGTTTAAAAAAAAGAAGTGCCAAAACCCAGTATGTTCCCCAAAAACTTTTTCGAGACTTGCTAGGCCAAAAATATAAAAAGCCTTTGTACCGAATTTTATGCTCTATCTTCTGATATATTTTTTTCCGAAATTCTGCCAAAAAGTTCAGTTGTCGGGGTCGAGCTGATGTCCAAAATATAAAGATACAAATTATCTCACTGCTGAGTAAATCAATGAAAATACAGAGGGAGATTCTCTCAATTATTTACTCCGCACAAAATTATCAATGCACAAAAAAAGTGAATGAACAGCAATGGAAAAAACAATTTTGGATAAGAAAGACAATTGGTACCAATTAGAAAAGGCATTATGCCAACAATACAATTATATAAAGTCAAGAGAGATCTTATCAAATATCACAGTTCGACATATTTGTGAGATAGCCTATTTTTCGAACTTTTTGTTCGAATTTCGAAAAACTAAAAAGACCAGAAGATAGAGCATAAAATTCTACACCACTTTGTCACTAGAAGTTTTGGCATAGTAAATTTTACAAAAAAAAGTTTTTGGTTTTGGCACTTTTTTATGGCACTCTTGGGACGGAGGCGGGACCGGGAAAGAAAGAGATTGAAAGCATCGATATTAGAGATCGGTACCGGGCCCGGCCCGGACTTTTCCCGGACTCCGGGTTTTCGAAATTCGAACAAAAAGTTCGAAATTCTCAAAAAATTCCGCCTGAAAAAATTAAGCCTGGCGGGAAAATTCTGAGAATTTGTAAGCCTATTAAGATTATTAATGGAGATTTTCTCATCAAATTTCAATAAAATCCGTGCAGTAAACTTGATTTATTTAAAAATAAACCTGACAAAAATTAAGGCGCTAGTTGGAAGACGGGTTATCTTGAGACTCAAACTGGGACTTTTGAGTACCAATCAATTTTTTGAGTACCAGAGCTCAAGTTCATTAAAAAAAATTTATTCAACATTATATCTTGATATAAATGCGTCATCCTGACGTCACTTTTTGACATCGGCAATTTTTTTTAAAAATCATCTAAAAACGACGACATTCCTATGGTATTTTTTGATTATGATTTCCATTTCGAAATTTTTTTTAATGCGGCATCTGGTTATCTATATTTTTTGCGGGTTCTAACTACATGTCGCAACTCGGTTATGAATATTTTAGGGTGGCATGCATACCACATTACAATGTATGCATAGCCGGGATGCTGAATGTATGTACTAGTAGAACCCGCAAATGAAGAAAAATTTAAAAAAATCAAAAAAATTTCAAAAATTTGGCGGCTAAAAGTAGATACAAACAGCAAAAGTACCGAAATACTACGTGAAAATAAAAAATGCGGTACTCAAAAAATCGACTGGTACTCAAAAATAATTTTGAGTCTCAAGATAACCCGTCTTCCAACTAGCGCCAAAATTAATAAACTTAAATCTAGGTCCTGAACAACCCTAAGCACCGTAAAAATGTTTTTGGACACCCCTCCCCCCTCCACTACTGATTGCTAAAATTGCACAGGATTTGTATACATATTTCCCCTTTCTGCTGGGTTACTACATATGATGCTGAGGGCAAAATTCCCATGCAACAAGATGCATTTGAATCGGAATGTGTACTTTTNACGGACACGGATGATCAAAAATTTTTTTTTGACAAAGATGGTCGCTACCAAATTTCGTCGAATCCAAATTTCGTCGACTCAGCCAAAAAGCCAAATTTCATCGACTAAACCAAAAAACCAAATTTCGTCGAAACCAAGTTTCGTCGACTCAGCCAAAAACCAAATTTCGTCTAGAAATTCGAAAAATGCATTTCATGTAGAACCCGCAAATAGCATGTAGACCCCCCAAGATGTCATGTGGATCACTTAAAATGGCATGTAGAACCCGCAAATGACATTTGTTAGTAGACGAATCCTGGCTTTTTGGCTGAGCAGACGAAATTTGGATTCGACAAAATTTGGTTTCGACGAAATTTGGGGCAGCGCAAAAATGCATCGAAATTTTTTTTGATAGGATGGAGCGCTGCCCCAAAGTTCGTCTAGACCAAAATTCGTCTAGTCAGCCAAAAAGCCAAGATTCGTCTAGTCAGCCCAAAAAGCCAAAATTCTCTATTAAAATGGCTCAATTGCACTTTAGCCGTCCTTAAAACTTAACCATCCTTAAAAATGTAGTCTGGCCGAAAACTTTTGTTAGACCTGTTAGACCAAAAGTATAAAAGACAACATTGTTCAGAATTTCGTGTAATTCTAATGGTATAAAAATATTTCTGAAATTCTAACAAAAATGTCGAAATTTCGATTCTTTTGATAATTTCGGCTTTTTTCAACATTTTTGTTAGAATTTCAGAAATATTTTTATACCATTAGAATCAGCATGAAATTCTGAACAATGTTGTCTTTTATACTTTTGGTCTAACAAGTCTAACAAAAAAGTTTTCGGCCAGACTACATTTTTAAGGACGGTTAAAATAAAAGTTTTAAGGACGGCTAAAGCAGGGTTCCGATCGAAAAATTTTTAAAATAAGGACATTCAGCTGAAAAAATAAGATTTCATGGTCAAAAATAAGGACATTTTGTAAAAGCCTTAAAATCAGTTGTAAATCAGTTTATTCGTGTAAATAAAACTTTCAAAAATCATATTTCTCGCCACCCATGATTAATTTTAACATTTTGGGAGAAGAAATGAGCAAATCATACATCTGGGGACAATCCAAATCATAGTTGACCTTCACCTGAGCGAGACCCTTCACTGTTTCTACCTTCAACAAATTTCTTTCATCCGTCCATTGGGAGGAGCAAAGAGAGAAAACACGCTCCACATAAGCATTGGACACCGGGATTGATAAAATTTTGCTGACGAGAATTTGAATATTGGGCAAATCTGTATCAAAAAGCTCAACCCATTTCTGTTCTGCATCCATTTCACTAAATTTCTCATCTGGTATTTTTGCGAGCAGTTCATTCAAAAGAAAAGCTTGTCGCAAAGATGCTGATTCGCTCGGCTCCAATCGACGAAGCATTTGAGATTGAAAATGGCTTTCCATGCAATTCATCCAAAGCGGTTTGAACAGAATGGGGAGCTAGGACTCCTAAAATATTGCTAAAGCATTGTAATGAAACCAATACAATCGAACCTTTGATGATCGCTGCTGTTTTATCACTCTTTGATCCGTAATTTTTGGCAATTTTTGAATCGGGACATATTTTTGGTAATAATTCGGAAACGCAATTGGCAGATCTAAAGCTCTGCGCATGATGGGCAATATGTAATGCCCAGGCCCCTTAAAAAATAATTGGTATTTGTGAAAACTCGCCTTCCGCCGCAGCGGTTTGTCGGTCCAAATCTGATGGTGCCGAAGTGCTGGGCATGAAGGCCGTTATTGCGCCACTCACCCTTGCAGCCTTTGCTGCCTTTTGGTGCTTTTCCGTCTTCTGATGATGTGTAATGGCAGTTTTGCCGATTGACAGCAGAGAAATATCAAATTTACATAAGACACAATGTGCGTATTCGTCGCCCGCTTTGCTTTGTGTGATTCCTTGAAATTCTTTGGCATATTCACTTTTGAAAATTTTTTTGCGTTTACGCGATGCCATTTAAATTTAAAATGGAATTCTAAAAAATACGCGTACAATTTAAATTATTATAGAAGGTTGAAATTTCGGAGAAAAATTTACATTTTAGACCTTTTTTCTTCAGAAAATTGGTCATTTTTTGAATAAATTTCCCAAAATCCAAAAAATAAGGACAGAAGGACACACTTGGTCTGAAATAAGGACAAATCTTACAAATAAGGACATTTAAATTTTGTAAGATTAGGACCCCCAAAATAAGGACAAATCTTATAAATAAGAACAGATCGGAACCCCGGTCTAAACCACGATTCGTCTATCCAGCCAAAATGCCACGATTCGTCTAACCAGTAAAAAAAGCCAAAATTCTATATTAATACATGCAATTTACGTTACGGCTTCTACATGCCATGTTCCGTGATCCACCTGACATCTTGGGATGATCTACATGAAATATGTGTGTGTTTTTTTTTTGAATTTTTAGATGAAAATCAGCTTGGTAGTTCGCCAGGCTGAATTTTGTAGGCGAATTTTCTAAAAAAAAATTTTTTAGACGATCGAACAATTCTGAAAATTGGCTTGCTAATAGAACCTACAGAGGGTATTTTCTTGCCAAATTTCTAGAAAAACCGTACAATAAAACTAGAGTTGATGTGCACGGGTCGCAAGCAAGTCATTTATGCCATAAATAAACTAAAATCAACGCCAAAAAATTATTAGGGCAATAAATAAAATCGAAAACTGGGGCCAACTTTGAAGATGTTTACCATTAACTTGAAAATCTTCAAAAATTGTGCTTCAATTCGACTTACAAAGTTCAAAGCAAGATGGCTACCAGTGTTTGCGATGATCCACCTTTTTCGGAAATGATCTGATCCTGATCCAGGGGCTGGATCATCAAAAATGATCTGATCTGATCCAACCCCCTGGATCAGGATCAGATCAGATCACGCTGGATCATGATCTGGATCAGATCAGATCACTACGGATCACCAAAAAATGATCCAATCTGGAATTTCGCGCTTGAAAAAATGAGACAATTTCAATATAAACTGGCTTATAATAATAATGAAATATAATTTTAAAAAATAAATATCATTCATTTTCGCAAATAAATATTGATTAATTTAATTATCAAAAAAGGGTTGTGCATGGGGGAAGTTAGAAAATTCGGAGGCGAATCGGAAATGGTCCAGACTGGGTTCGGGGAAAGATTTCGGGGATAGAGATGAGCAAAAAAAAATTCTGTTTTTTTTCATTTTTTTATATTTTTTTAGAGAGTCGCTTTTGGAAATACTAAAAATTTACTTGTTGGCGGTTCCGATAAGGTCAGCAAAAAAGAAATTTTGGCTAGACACATTTTTTAAAGAAGTCTTTTTAAGGAAATTTTGGTGAGCCGTTTGAGAAAAAATTTTCACTTTTTCAGAAAAAAAGATGTCCTCCCATCTGGAAGAGTCGGTTCTTTTTCCTCAATTTAAAATTATTTTGTTATCACATCAAAATAATTAACAAGCACTGTTAATCGCACGAGCAATATGTGTCTTGATTTTATCTTTAATAGGTTGGGATTGGGATTTTTGCCGCAAAAATTGTATTTTTTATAAAAAAAAATCCTTGTCAAAAATACCTAGAAATTTTCAAAAAAACCTGGAAACTTTTGAGAAATATTGTATTTTTGTCGAAAATTTGTTGAATGTTTTGGGGAAAATTCCGATTTTTTGACGAAAATTTTGAAAAATTGGATCATTTTTGGATCACGTGAAAAAAATGATCCGGACATGATCTGATCTGATTCTGTGATTTCAAAAATGATCTGATCCTGATCTGATCCAGGACCCTGGATCAGATCATATCAGATCAGATCATGGATCAGATCATAATTTGGTGGATCACGCAAACACTGATGGCTACCTATCTGAATATCGAAACCGCCATAACTTTTTTGTAAGACTTGTTAGACCAAAAGTATAAAAAGCAAATATAAGCAGAATTTTATGCTCTATCTTTTAGTATTTTTAGTTTTTCAAATTTCCGCAAAAATTTTTGAAATTTTCGAAAAACCCGATTTTTCGCATTTTTTCGAAAATTTCCGGGAAATCCAAAAAACCAAATAAGCCAAAAGATAGTGCATAAAATTCTGCATATATTTGCTTTTTATACTTTTGGTCTAACAAGTCTTACAAAAAAGTTATGGCTGTTTCGATATTCAGATCATTCGATATTCAGAGCAGTAGCGAATTTGGTATACTCATGCTTATGACTAGGGCATCCAATTTAAGTCAAATGACTTTTTTTTTCTGCTGGCCTGAAATGGCCTAAAAACCACGCAAAACACATTTTCAACTTGATCTGATGCATCTGGCTAACATTTTTATTTGACTTTTTTTGACTTTTTTACCTGTTTTGGGATTTTTATGACTTTTTCGCATTTTTAATGACTTTTTCATGACTTTTTTGACTTTTTGGAGCAAATTTTAAAAATTTTAGTGCTTTTTTTGAAAAAAGTTATTTCAAAATGGTATAAAAAATAAAATTTTAAACCAAAATAGGATATTTCCTTAATAAAAATGACCAATTTTCTTAAGAAAAGCAGTTTAATTTTTCAAAATTTTTCTCCGGTAGCCGCCTCCTATTGAGGCGGCTACCACGATAAAGTTTTTTTTTAACTTTTCAAAATTATGCAATTATTTGTGTGAAATAGCTTTTAAAAAAGCGAAAAATAATTTAAAAAATATATTGAAGTAAAATTTTGAATTTTTAACTGCCTTTTATTTTAATTTGGAAAAATAACGATACATTTTTCGTGACTTTTTTGACATTTTTGAGCAATTTTGGTGACTTTTTGAGGATTTTTTGTGACTTTTTAAGTCGACTTTTTGGCAATTTTTTATGACTTTTTTTGGATGCCCTACTTATGACAGATTTGGATAATCAGGAATTTTTTAAAGATTTTTTGATGCACAAATAAATTTTTTATGAATTTTTTTTACTGAAAACACCTATTTTGGCGGCGATTTTAGATAATGTTGTAGCCTATATAGATGCATTAGATAGATGTAAATCAATAATAATCGATTTTCATCCAAATTAGTAAATTTAGGTGCTGGGCGTTAAAAAACCGCAACGAGCGGTAAAACTTTTTTGGTAATAATGCAGTTTGTACCCCCCCCCTTTTTTTGAAAAAAAATTCGCTGACCCAAAAATGGCCCAAAATCACATCCTAGGGTCAGTTTTTGACGCTGAATCCGATGCCGACGTCCTTTTTGACGTAATGCGTCATCTGATTTAACTTTTTGACACTGACATCAAAATTTTTCAAAAAAATTCATTTTATATTGAAATTTTAATGCTCTTGAGATGCTGCATATAGAACCCGCAAACGGATTATTCAACGTCAAAGTGACGTCAGATGACGCATTACATCAAAAAGGACATCAGAATCAAATTCAGCGTCAAAAATCACCCCTGGAAAGCCACCCCTGTAAAATTTTCCAATAAAAAATAAAAAATCGGATTCAGCGTCAAAAACTAGGATGTGATTTTTGGGTCATCGAATTTTTTTTCAAAAAAAAGGGGGGGGGGGTACAAACTGCATTATTACCACTTTTTGAAACTTGCTAGGCCAAAATTATAAACAGCATAATTGTGCAATAGGAAAAAAGACTTTTGGGGAATATACTCGAAGGGTGTGCCGACACTTGCGGCCCATTCGCTATAACTCGGTTCAAATGGGAGCTAGAAAAATGTCTTTGGTGTCAAAAAATAGAGCAAAAAATTAGCTACAAAATGAACCAAAGTCCACCCAAATTGGTCCATTGCGAAAAAAGTTATGGCCAAAATACCTTGGATTTGGCCAACATCGTTATTTTGGCCATAACTTTTTTCACAGTTGTCCAATTCGAGCGGGCTTAGGCTCATTTTGTAGCTAATTTTTTGCTCTATTTTTTGACATAAAAACCATTTCTCTAGGTTTGGTTCTAACCGAGTTATAGTGATAGCCGCAAATGTCGGGGCCGCAAATGTCGTACAACCACTCGAAGGGGTCACTGGATAATATATTTGGGTTTCCTTTCACCCTTTTCTCCCAAATTCGCAGGACACAGGGAATTAACACAATTTATTCCACCGCACACAAAAATAACACAACAGCAGGTGCTTGCGCGTTAGATCGAAAAAGGCAAATCCATCTAAAAAGTCTGGAATTTAATTTAAAAAATATTTTTTCGAAAAATTTACAATAAATAAATTTAAAAAATTCATGCTAACTAAATTTGCATATGATTTTTTTACCTTTGATATTTTAAAATTAGTACCCACAAATTGGACCTCTTTATGTATTTTTATAAATATGCATATGGATAAAATACACCGGCGGGTTGGGGCCCCGAGAAAGCCCACTTGGTCAATTTTTAAATAAAAATCCAACAAAAAAAATAAAATGTACACAAATGAAGCGAAAACAGCAAAACAAGTCCTATGTAGTTTTTTCTGTTGTTTTCGGGTTTTCGCTTCACTTTGTGTACTCTGATGTATGTTTGTTCATTTTTAAGCCATTTTTGGCTCTTTTATGGTTTACCGTTTACCCCCCACAAATTCAAAAAATAAAAAATGTGACTTAGGAAACAAAAAAAATCAAAAACTTTAAAAAGCAAATACACGTGGAATTTTATGCTTAATATTTTAGGCTTTTTAATTTTCCTAATTTCCCTGAATTTTTTGAAATTTTCAAGAAAAATCAGTTTTCCAAAAATTTCAATTTAAAATTTTTTAAGGAAATTTGTAAACCAAAAAGATTAAGTTCCCTTGTCAATTTTTGCATATTTTTCTTTTATACTATCGCTTATTAGCACTAAGCACGTAACTTAAAAAAATTGTGGTTTTGGGAAAGTTAATGGCGGGCAGCTAATGTTGTAACTGTAATCCTTTGAATTTGTGGGGGGCAACCCATAAAAGAGCCCAATTTTTTAGTAAAAAGGTTTTTTGAGTAAAAGAGTTTTCTTTTTTTTGTACATATTAATTATTCAGTATGTTTAGATTTTTGCTTTTTTTTTTGCTCGGCATCCTATCATTTTTGGATGGATTTGCCTTTTTTGACCTAACGCGCAAGCACGTAACACAACACTACTGACTCGTCCAATTCCTAAGAAACTGAACAAGTGAAGAATGGGACATGAAAAAATGGGAAAAAAATGCAAAAGGGGGACAAAACATCAAAAAGGAGGAATAGATCGCCAAAATAATCAATAAATTCAAGTACATAACGAAAGGTCACAAAGGGCGGACTCGGTCGTTTCGTCCCCGCCGATTCATCCCCCACGATTCATCGCCGCCGATTCATCCCCGAGATTATTCATCCCCTACGGTTCATCGCCCGTTGTTCTAGGGTCGTTTCATCGCCCAATTGAAATAATTTTTTTGCAGGCCACAGATTTTCCAAAAAATTTTCAGAGGCCTATATTTTCCAAAAAAAATCAAAGGCCTAGGATTTTCAAAAATTTTCAAAGGCCTAGGTTGTTCAAGGGTCGTTTCATTGCCCATTTTTCCTTACCAAAAAAATTTTTTCTTAAGAGTAGCCTACATATAGAGGCCTCTGAAATTTTTGGAATTTCGAAAATCCAAGGTCTCTCAACTTTTTTGAAATTCTGAGCCTCAACTTTTTTGAAATTCTAAGCTCAATTTTTTGGAAAACCTTGCTAGGTCTAACAAGTCTTACAAAAAAGTTTTCGGCCAAGACTGCATTTGGCACTTTTTTTAGTTTCGCCCCATTTGGCACTTTTTTTAGTTACGACCTAGCACCTTGCTAAACACACAAAAAAACATCGTTCCCTTTCCCATCACTCCTTTGCTTACATAATTATGCTTTCTGATTCGTCCATTTTCTCCATCAAAGGGTCAGGAAAATCGGAATTTCCCGGGAATTTTTTAAAAAATTTTCAGGCATCGAACAGCTGGTTCTGATCTTTAAAAAAGTGATCAGTGTGGCTAGCCTAAGTTTTTTTAGACTTGCTAGATCAAAAGTATAGAATTTATTTTCTATCTTTTATTTGATTTAAATTTTCGAATTTCGGTCATAAAGTCCGTAATTTATCGAAAATAGAGGGGTTTTCACGAAATTTTCGAAATTTTATTTGGAATTTCGAAAAACTAAAAAGACCAAGCGGAAGATATTACAAAAAAGTGCCATAATGGGCGTTACAAAAAAAAATGCCAAAACCCAAATAGCTTCCCCTAAAGCTTTTTTTTAAAACTTGTTAGACCAAAACTTCCAGCGACAAAGTTGGCAGAATTTTATGCTCTATCTTCTGGTATTTTTAATTTTTTGAAATTCTAACAAAAAGTTTGAAATTTTTTGAAAATATCAAAAAATAGGGCATCTCAAGCAAAATTTCGAACTTTTTGTTAGAATTTCGAAAAATTAAAAATACCAGAAGATAGAGCATAAAATTCTGCCAACTTTGTCGCTGGAAGTTTTGGTCTAACAAGTTTTAAAAAAAGCTTTAGGGGAAGCTATTTGGGTTTTGGCATTTTTTTTTGTAACGCCCATTATGGCATTTTTTGTAACAACATAGGACCAAAAATTCTACACAACTTTTCTTTTTTTGGCCCAATAAGCTTTCAAAAAAATATTTGGCCAAATTGGCCCAATTGGCGGTTTTTTAACGACCAAGCACCAATCGCCTATGGGGGAGGAAAGAAATTTTTGGTCTAAAAATAGAAACAAATGAATGACTCTTTTCTTCCGAAGAAAACCAATTAAGGGGGTGGGGCAAAGGAATGATCATGATCAGTCATCCTCTTCAACAATTTTCCCGTTTCTTGGAATTTTAGTGCCCATTTGTGTTGAAAATCTGCGAGAAAACCGAGGCTAACCTACGCAAAATATTTTTTGCCTTGCCAAATCGATTAGAAAAAATTTTCGACTACTTTTTGCCCCCGATTTTTCGGCGGAACATCCACATTCGCCAACCCCAAAAATGGATGCCAATTTCGCGGAGTTTAGATGGATTCACTCGATTCGCGAAGTTACAAAGTTCGCAAAATGGATAGATAAATTGCGCCATTTTAAATTCGAAAAAAATTTTTAGTTTACAATTTAGACCAATTTGGGAAATTTTGGACCAAGTTTGGACCATTTGCCATAGTTGGACCATCTTGGTCATTTTGGTACAATCTGAACCAATTTGGACAATTTTTTCTGAGAGAATTTGTAGTTTGCACCATTATGGTCGGACATTCATGGTAAGGAGGAGAGGCACGGAAGAATTTTTTTACAAAATTTTTAACCATTTTTAAAGCCATATTTTTAATCAAAAAATTATATTTATGAGTTGGAATAATAGATTTGATTCATTCTATTATCTAGTAAAAATATAAAAATTACCAAAAAAATTTTTTGAAATTTTTTTAAATGAAATTTTTTGCTTTGAATTTACTTTTTAATTTATTAATAAACAATTTTTTATTTTTTAAATTTTATTTCATTTTTTGGGGCTACGGTCAGCCGGGCCCGGAGACACCTAGCCCTGTCCACCTCCGGCCCAGCCCTAAATGGGCTTCCATTTTTACAAAATTCACATTTCGGATTTTTTTTTGCACTTTTGACTTTTCCTACCCCTAATCAAAAAAAAAAATTATTTTTGGGAAAATTTTTTGTTAACGTGAAATTCCACAATTCCTCCCCATGTTGATGGACATTTTGAAACCGGTCACCACCATCATCTCTCTTATCAATTTGGCCCGATCACTTTTTTTGCCAGTCGATCAATTCCAAGCGTTCTGTTCCAAACTGATAATAAGTAAATATTGCAATTTTTATTGTTTTTTCTTCCCCTTTGATCCTCCAAAAAAAAGCCGCGATCGAGGATCACAAAACCGCTCATTTTGGCTTTAGAATTGGCATCATTTTGGCGTTCCATCTTCAAAATACCCTTTAAGCGCGGACTCGGTCATTAGAGTCCCCACGTTAGAGTCCCCAGGCTATAAAAATGCTTATAACTTTTCTTAGGCGTAACCTAGAAAAAAGTTCTTGGTGTCAAAAGATAGCCCTAAATGTCTGCTATAAAATTGCAAGAACAACTAACCGATTTGGCCAAGTAGAAAAAAAGTTATGGCCAAGTTAAGACGCGCAATCGTGATTTTGGCCAAAGATCTGGCCATAACTTTTTTTCTACTTGGCCAATCCGGAAGATCTCTTTGGCAAATTTGTAGCAGACATTTAGGCCTATCTTTTGACACCAAGAACTTTTTTCTAGGTTACGCCTAAGAAAAGTTATAAGCATTTTTCTAGCCTGGGGACTCTAACGTAGGGACTCTAATGACCCTCACCCCTTTAAGCGGACTCGGTCGTTTGAGTCCCCATTGTTTTAATAGGGTCGTTAGAGTCCCTCCCTTAAAAAATTTTCATTGCGAAATTTTCTGGACAACCCAAGGCCTATGAAATTTTTTGAAGCCACAAGGCCTGTGATTTTTTTTTTGAAAAACCGATGTCGGCGCTATCTGAAAGACGGTATATTTTGAAAAACCAAAAATTCAACAGGGGGGACCCTTTTCATTTGAAAACCAAAATCCAATTTTTTGTTCAATTTTTACACTTTTTTAACTACTTTTCAAGCAAAAGAATTGGAAAAAAACAAAAAAAAATTCTTTTTTGCCTAAAGGGGGACCCCTTTATTTTAGTGGGTTTTCAAAATATACCGTCTTTCAGATAGCGCCCCGATGTCTATGAAAATTTTTGAAAAGTAATGACCCCCTATAACAACGGGGACTCAAACGTCTAGGGACTCAACGTGAGGACTCAAACGACCGACATCCCCCCCCACCGCCTTTAATTCCCCTCATTCCATCTGGTTTGTTTGTTTGACTTTTGGCCTTTCGAATGAACGGAAATGGCCCAGTCAAAGCTAAATAGCAAATTTTTCATATTATTTCCCCCAAAATTGCATCGCTTCATCACAGAAAATTCGAAAATTGACGCCAATTTTGGCGTTTCATTCAACATGACCTTTTAAAGATCCAAAACTCGGAATCCCCAC
>LDKF01001474.1:2029-35677 GCA_001026735.1 Rotylenchulus reniformis
AATACGGTATGTTAAATGCCAAATTTTAAACATTAGCGTATTATTATTATTCGTTCGTTTCTTATGTATGTCGGTTACATTCTCCTATCGAATTTAAAAAATCATTTTTAGGTTGTACTTCAAGAAATTAAATTTCCAATGCCTAAAATTTTCTTTTAAAAAGCGATTTTCGACTCTATTTCTCAATTAAATTTTATTTTTAAAAAATTGTTCATTTTCTCTGCATCGATCTCACACAGTCTTCATAGTATGAACAAATTGAAGAATTTCGGCCCTTCATCAAGGAAATTGTGAGCAAATTCTCTGTGGATTCGTTGCCGAGCCGAATGTTGACAGGTCTGGAGATGTTGCTCAGCCTGCTCAGCCGAAAGCGCAATCGCACCAAGTTGCCGGTGTTGATGGGCGACGCAAAATTGTGGCAAAAGGCATGTTCATCTTCTGCTGTGCAGGTGCCAATTTGTTCTTCAACAACGGAAGTGCAATTTGAAGGCATCGGATTCAGCTGGGAGGAGGACGGCATCCGGTGGTCATCCGGACGAACAAACTTGACAAAATATGAAAAATAATATGTTAAATGCCATTGACATTATCATTACTAGGGTTGAACGACGCAACTGGACAGGTTCGGAAAATCCGAAACAGGACGTCTGTGAGCGCGACCGTTTGAGCGCCGGAGCTAGAAAAATGATTATAACTCAGCTCAAAACGAAATCTAGAGAAAAGGTTTGGTGTCATTAGATAGATCTAAATGTCGGCTATAAATTTGCTAAAAAGAATTTTCGGATTGGCCATGTAGAAAAAAAGTTATGGCCAAAGCTTTGGCCAAAGGTACGATTTTATGGTTTAATTTGGCCATAACTTTTTTTTTCTACTGGCCAATCCAAAAACTCTTTTTAGCAAATCTATAGCCGTAATTTAGATCTATCTAATGACACAAAAACCGTTTCATAGATTTCGTTTGAGCTGAGTTATAATCATTTTTCTAGCTCTGGCGCTCAAAAGTCCCCTACCGATAAAATATGATTACCCGGTCATGCAGAAACTCCGGTCACCCGCCGGAAAAGTCCTATTCCGGTTTCCAAGCACTCGGAAAACGTACCTTTAGAGGTTCCATTTTTCTAACTAGACGAACCCAAACATACAGCATCAAAAAGGCATCAAAAATTGTAAGGCACCAAAAAGTTTTGGCTAATTTTAAGTTATAAATTGGTGATTTTTTAAAAATTTAACCCATTTTCTTCTCAAATGCATTCCTGTCCTCATTCTATAATTATTATTAGGGCTTATTAGTAAAGTTGTCTAAAGGCTAGAGTTTAATTTTCAAAAACACGAACCAGCACTAAGAGAGTGCCCGATCAACGAACTACGTGTTCTTGTTCGTGTCAGTGAAAAAATCAATAAGAAACAAGACAATAATCCCGTAAAAGTTAGTGGATGAACTTCGGTTCGTTTTTGAAGTCGATAAAAATCATTTTAAACATTTTTTAACTTGATCCTTTTTAATATAATTTTTTTTGGGTATTTTTCATGAATTTTTCTGACTTTTTCCCAGCCCTAATAATTTTTGCATTGATTTTGGGCTTACCCAGGCGTGCAACTCGCACCCACATTCGCGGTACACGTGCAATTGCACTTTTTGTTGATTGTGCAGTGGCAACAGATCCATGCCCAACATCCAAAAACCCACATACTTGGCCAGACCAACGCCCTCACTTGAACGGTTCAAAAATGCATCACGAAGTCTGTTGTCATAGGGCATCTCAATGGCATAGCCTTTAGCCAAAAATCCGTAAATTATTCACTAATAATTTGTTTATTCAATAAAATGAGCGCATACAATGGTTAGCCGTAACTTGAGGATTCGAAATTCGAACACAACTTTTGGGGACCTAATATTGTAAGTTTTATCAGGGTCGAATTCAGGTTTTTCACATACCTATTCTGAAAAACAAGAATGTTTTTTTAGAATTTTTTATTTGTAAAAATGTCGGGTCGGGGAGAAAGAGTCGAGTTCGTGAATCCTCAACTGACCGGGTCCTCCAGTGTCAGGTTCGAATCCTCAAATTTCGGGTCCGGATTGGAGTAAAAAAATCAAATTTTAACACCAATGATCCAATAAATGTACATAATATTGTATTACTATTCCTCATAAACTTACATGTAATATTTATCGATTTTTGAGGGAAACAATATTTTTTACGTGACGTGATCTCATATGAAAATCGCGTCAAACATGTACATATACATATTAGTTCAATTCCGCATCTCGATTCAAATTCTAATTCCATACCCTCAAAAAGTCCTCAATTACAAAAAAAATGTGAATTCTTTTTGAGAAATGATTTTTCAGCCGAAAAGGAGGGACAAATTATATATTTTTAAACATTTTAGGTATCATAAAATAAAATTTAATTTTTTAAATAAAAAACAAACCATCAATATCCACTAAATGTGTCATCAAATTGTCCCGGGTTCCGAACAGAATGCTGAAATCGGTCCTTTTTGCTTGAAAACTGATACTGAATTGTAAAAATTTGTAAGCAATTTTCTCGAAAATAATGGTTCAAAACGGTGCTGGGAAGTTAAAAAAACCGCCACATGCTGTAGTCTGGCCGAAATTTTTTTTTGTTAGACCTGTTAGACAAAAAGTATAAAAGACAAAATTGTTCAGAATTTTATGCTGATTCGAATGGTATAAAAAATTTTCCGAAATTCTAACAAAAGGTTCGAAATATCCCCTAAAACCCGATTTTTCAGTATTTCGGGAAAATTTCGAACCTTTTGTTAGAATTTCGGAAAAATTTTTTATACCATTCGAATCAGCATAAAATTCTGAACAATTTTGTCTTTTATATTTTTTGTCTAACAAGTCTAACAAAAAAAAATTCGGCCAGACTACAACAGCATGTGGCGGTTTTTTTAACGTCCCAGCAGTAGAGACCGGATCGAGACGAGATTATTCGNTTCGAGATCTTTCGAGATTCGAGATTTTTCGAGAATCTCGAATCGAGATCGGTTTCGAAAAATCTTCGAGATCTCGAATCTCTAAATCTCAAAAAATTCGAGAAATCTCGCTAAATCTCGAAATATTTTCGAAAAATTCTAATATATTCGAACTATTTTAAGCAAAATCTTTAAATAATTCTTGCTATTAAATATCCAAAATCTCATATAAAAACTTCTAAATCTTAAGTATAATCTTTTAAATCTCAACCAAATACTTCTAATCGGTCCATTGTCTTAAAATAAATTAACTAATTTTTAGGCAAATATTGTTCTAATTTTTATTGAACCAATAGTTAGCAGACGTGCTATAGTACCAATGAGCACTCGTATTCTTTTTCATGAGCATTCTTAGTTTTCTTCAACATTTTTTCATGAGCGTTCTCTCATTTCAACGAACTCTTTTGTTCGTTTCAGAGGCTTTTCATTTTTGCCACTTTAGGGTGATTTTTTGACATTTTTGAAATTTTTATAAATTATTTTGTCAAAGAATTTTTTGAACGAAAATCTCGATCGAGATCTCGAAAAATTTTCATCGAGATTTTTTGAGATCGAGATTTTTCGAGAATCTCGAATCGAGATCGATCTCGAACCCAAAGTCCGGTCTCTACCCAGCAGCGTTCAAAACGTTACCTTGCTCCAATGGAAAGTTCCAATCGCAGTGTTTCCGTGGAAACATTTACTTTTTTCTTGGAAACTTTGTCCTCTTTTTCCACCCATCGCCACACTGTGCTGACCCTGACCCCGTGCCAGACTGGGCCATGTGTTTGGCCACTTTTGTTCTGTTTTTCCCAGCAGTCCGCGGTCACATTATTAGTCTTAAATACCGTATTCTCTTTAAAATAAGATAGTTCTATCTTATTTTTTCAAACCCGTTTAAAGTGGGGGGGGGGGTTCAAGAAGTCTTATTCTTTCAGATCCTTTCAAAAGGGGATCTTATTTTAGAGGGCCTTATTTTTTCAACCCCTATAATTGAGGGTCTTATTTAGAGGTTTTCTAATACCTCATCAAAAGGAGGTCTTACTTTAGTGGTGGTTTTATTTTTTCAACCCCTTCAAAGTGAGGGATCTTATTTTAGAGAGTCATCTTATTTTTTCAAAATCCCTTCAAAAAGGACTTTATTTTTAGAGCGAGCACTTATATTGCCAAAGTACCACAAAGAAAATTTTAATTTCTGAACTTTTTTCTAGGATTTTTTGTTTCTATTACAAATTTGAAAATTATATCCTTTAATTAATTTTAGAGTATTTTTGGATAAATTGTAGACAAAAAAATTTTTAACAGATGCTAACGGTGGCGGTTTGGTTTACGCTCACATTTTTAACTCTCCATGAAATTTAAATACGTTAAAGTGAGACATAAAAATGATTCAATGATAGGAATTTATCTAGTAAGGGAGGGGGAAACATTAGCACCCTGATGATTTGAACGAATTTGCTAGGATGTTAGAAAAAATTCCCTTTAAGGGCGTTAGGAAAAAAAGCCCACTAAGATCAGTCTGGCCAAAAACTTTTTTGTAAGACTTGCTAGGCCAAAAATATAAAAAGTCATGGTGCAGAATTTTATTCTTTATTTTTTAATATTTTTAATTTTTCGAAATTCGGCTAAAAAAGTCGAAAATAGGGATTTTCAAGAAAATTTTGACCTTTGTAGCCGAATTTCGAAAAAATAAAAATATCACAAGATAGATTATAAAATTTTGCAAATGGCTTTTCTTTCCTGAATGGCTTTTTATATTTTCAAGGAAGAGGAGTTTTATTTTAGAGAGGGATCCTTTCAAACGGGGTCTTATTTTCGAGAAGGGTCTTATTTAGAGAAGAGCTTTATTTTAGAGAATACGGTGTAATAATTATTTTTATGTAAAATATTGAATAATAAAATTCACGTCATTGTTTGGCACATGGAATTGGACGCCTGGACTCAATCCATAGCCGAAAACGGATTTGCTCTTATCCAGCACACTGGGGTAACAAATCAGAAAGCTGAATTTGTAAAGGCAAAGATATAGCGGGATGATTCAAAAGTTTTGTCGTTTTTTTGGCGAGCTCAAAATTCGATTTTCTGATAACTGCAATGAGAAAAAATATTTACATATACCAAAAAATGTGGAAGTAATGAATTTCCTTGCTCAGATTTTTTATTTCAAAAAAATCATACAAATATCAGACGCATCTCATAAATGCGAAAATTAATTTGAAAAAAAAATTACTGCAAAACCTGTATTAGAACCACCGGGGGGTTATATTTCCAACCCTCTCCAGAGGGGTCTATTACAGGGAGTTCAATTGCAGGGGGGCATATATTTCAACCTAGGTTTGGGGAGGGGAGGATGATACTATTTTTGGTGCAAAAACTTTGAGCCATTTTTCAAGAAAAAATTTCAGCTCTTTTTCAGTAATTTCCCTCATCAGTGCCTTAATTAATTCCCGAAAACTGGCTTTTTAAATGGTAAAAATAACACCATTCAAAAGGGGGTCCTGGAACAAAATTTAACTAAATACCCTTCTAAAACGGGGTTTTAGAAAAGAAATACACCCTAGAATTTTACCAAGATGAGAAATACTCGCATTGATGAAAGAGACTACGATAGCGATGATTTCATTGAATTTTGAAAATTTTTACTTTTCCATATATGAAAAAATTAAATTTTGGCCAGAACCCTCGGGGTTCTAATGCAGGGGGGGGTTATTATATTTTAACCACCCTTCAGAGGTGGGTCTATTTGAGGGGGTTCAATTGCAGGGGTATTATAATATAGGTTTTACGGTATTCGTTTTATCGATTTATACCCTTTGTCGCATTTTTCCTGCAACTGAAATTTGAGAGCAAATGAATTGATGTCGACTTGGCTCAACTCCTTGCTGGAGCATTGATCCTGTGCGCGGTAATCGATCCAGAAATGAGTGCGCGATCCATTATTGATCAGATGGAAACTATTAAATAATTACATAATTAATTAATTAAGGANCTTCAGAGGTGGGTCTATTTGAGGGGGTTCAATTGCAGGGGTATTATAATATAGGTTTTACGGTATTCGTTTTATCGATTTATACCCTTTGTCGCATTTTTCCTGCAACTGAAATTTGAGAGCAAATGAATTGATGTCGACTTGGCTCAACTCCTTGCTGGAGCATTGATCCTGTGCGCGGTAATCGATCCAGAAATGAGTGCGCGATCCATTATTGATCAGATGGAAACTATTAAATAATTACATAATTAATTAATTAAGGATAAATTGATTTAAAAAATAAAAATTGTTACGGTTCATTTTCACGGGATGATTTGGAAACGATTGAAGCAGTGGATGGTAAGAATAAATAAATTATTAATAATTGAACAAACATTTCAATCTGATGTGTGGATAAAAATTATTTACATTTATTATGTATATAAGAAACGATAAATAATAAGCAAAAAATAATTATATGCCATCGGTATTTAATTTTTCGTCAAAATGTATATTCCTCAAAATTTTTTGAAATTGCCCATGAATGAAAATTTATATTACACTCTTTAAGGTATAATTTTTCAGAATTTCAATTTTTATCAGATATTCAAAAAAAATTATGCTCTAATTAATTATCAGCTTAAATCGCTGCATATTCTTTCATAAGATAAAAAAATATCGAAGATTAATTTTTTTTTCATTCTGATACTTTTAAAAATCAATGAATTGTCGTTGATCCATGCTTTTTGGAAATAATTTGATCATCGGTTTGAATTATCTAAAATAATCTATTCTCAGCTGATTCGACCCGGATGGAATGGCAGATCATGATCTGGATCAGATCAGCTTATCGAGGATCACCAAAAATGATCAAATCACATATTTTTTCCAAAACTACGATCGATGTTTACATCAATTTAAAGCTAAAAATTATCATTTTCAGGTTAAAACTTTAAAAAACAAGTACGTAGGCGTTTCTTTCAAAAATGGATCATTTTGGGATTACTACTGGTCCAGACTTCATCTTATCTGATCCTTGCATTTCAAAAATTGATCTTGATCTGATCCAGAACCCGTATCAAATCTTTTAAGATCAGATCAGAGTAGATCAACAGATCAGACAGATCATAATTTGGTGGATAACGACATCATTATGAGTGCTTAATACTAATATATAATAAATTAATAAAATATAAAAAAGGCAGCGGAAATGGCATCATTGCTCAATTTCATTAATAGCCAAATTTAATCGATACACCATAAAATTTCCGAAATGGTTTGATCTATTAACATTTCGGCTAAAAAATAACCAAAACTGAAAAATGATGACAGGAATCGATCGATTTGTCGATCAGTCCATCGTCTAGTAAAAGTTAATAGGAAAAGCTGATGATTCATTCTGGGAAGATACACAATTTTGATAATTAATTGTAATAGTTACAGATTTTCAACAGCAAAAAATCAAAATAAGATCAACAATACAAGCGATCGAAAGTAAGGTTTACAGAAGCGGGTACTTCAGGTCACCTCGGAATCAAGTTTCCTGTTTCGATTTTTTGAAAAACCCTGTACATACTGTTTCCGGTTTCCAAACTGGTCGGAACCGGAACCAAACATACCGTATTCTCTCTAAAATAAGGCCTAGGCCTTATTTTTTCAACCACCTTCGAAGGGAGGGCCTTATTTTAGAGAGAGGCCTTATTTTAGAGATAGAGAGAATACGGTACATCCCTAAAAGAATGGCATCTTGAAGAAATATTGAAATTTGTTGGAACAATTTGAAATATTTTTTTTTAATTTTGCAATTTTAAATTAAAAAAAACAATTTGAACTTTGGCATACATAGACATTTATGTTGGAATTGGCCTCCTAGCTGTATATTATGGGACAATTGCAGGTTTTGGATCAACTTTGGCCAAATGAGTTATCTTTGTAGATCCATTGGCCCGGGCCATCGGCTTCCTTCCGATCAATTTTCTGATTATTTGCAAAATGTAATTGCGATAAGGGCTGATCAGCAAAACAATGATCAGGCTGTCCAACAGAGCATGGATTTCGACGAATAAAAAGCGGAATTGTTCCAAATGCAAATTGGGAGAAAATTGGAACAAAATGCTGATCAATTTGGCAAAAAATGGCAGGCCAATGAGGAGAAAGGGCAAAATCAACTGAAAAGGTAAAAGGAAATATTAGAGATGCTCGAGACTCTCAGTCTCGACTCTCGAGTCGAGATTTTTCTCGGTTTTTTGACTCTCGTTCTCGGTCTCGTTTCTCGGGTGGTAATTCTCGAAAAACGAGACATTTTTACACTGGATATTCTGGGATTTTTTTCCGAAAATATGAAAAAATTTGGTCCATTTTTCTTAAGGAAGTAACCTGAAAATCGCAAAATTTTCTCCGGCGCCCTTATCAGGACCGCCGTCTTCCCCCAATATAGGAATAATTTTCAGCCAAATTTTTTTTAACTAAAATCTGAAATTTTTCTCCGGCCTTCCCTAATAAGGTGTCGAAACCACTTAGTAAATTCTGATTATTATAGCACCTCTTAAATTTGGCTGCAGACCCCTCCGACTCCACTTTCGTAAAAATTTTGTTACCTAGCGAAAACTAGTTTAAAGAATGCTAATATGTATGTATTTCAAACAAATTATTTGATTCATAAAAATTGTGAAAATTTTTTGTAATTAATAGCCTATTTTTCAATAAATAATAAGATTGTTCGATACTTTTAAATTAATTACAATTATATAATTATTTTATTCTATCAGGAAAAGGGTTTTTTTAATTATTCATTTTTTGAAATAATATAAGGAAATTAAGGTTTTTCCATGTAAGTTAAAATTTATTATGTAGAATTAATTTGTCCCTATATTCATTTTTATGTTTTTTTGCCTTATTCACAGCAGCAGCCTTTTTCATTTTGAATTTTGTATCTGCACTTTTTGTGCATTTTCAAGCGAAAAATAAAAATTCTCGGATTTCTCGGTCTCGAACTCGACTCTCGAGGTCATTTCTCGGTCTCGGGTCCATTTCTCGGTCTCGGTTCTCGATTCTCGGAAAATTTTGACGCTCGAGCATCTCTAGGAAATATACGTCTTATAAAATGGTAAAAATATAAAAATTAAAATGTCCAGAGAAACGATAGTGATTCTTGTTAATTAGACCGAAAAATATTTTTTTATCTAATAAATAAAATAAAGTAAGAAAAAATTAAAAATCTTCCAATGACTATGATTATGAAACTTGTTAATAAGATAACAAAAAAAAATTCTACTATATAGGGTTCTTAAAATAAAAACTTCAATTAAAAAGGTGAATTTAACAGGAAGCGAATACTCCATAACGAAAAAAATTTTTTTTGGGGGGGGGGGATATATTCTGCCAAAAATTGATATTTTTTATATAAATTCAACAATTGTACCTGTACCACCAGAGTCTTGATCAGCTGATTTTGGAGTTGCAGAGTTTGTCGGCTGAATGCGCTGGAATTTGTCCGCAGATAGCGAATGACGCACCACACAAAGGCCAAATAAACGCCGTAAATGACGCATGCTGCGATGCCAAAAACGGCAAATTTGGCCCCAACCCGTCGCATATCCACCAGAATGATCGGCTTATTCTGGGCCATAGCTTCAGAATAAAAGCTCCAAACTGGAGGAGAATTGGTGAGTTGATCCCAAATGTGGTCGGGAATATCCTGAAGTGATATGGGGATATGGATTTTGGATATCATTGGACAATATCATTGTCCAATTTTACAAAAATGTGTTATGTATTTTCTAATTTATGTCCTATGTTTGGATCAATTTTTCCAACCAAATCCTTATTTAGACAAACTTTCCATAATAAAGATAAAAATATAGACTACATATGGTATTTCTATCAATAATTTGACAGTTTTTATACAGATCTTAACTGGATTTATTAAACGATTTTAAGGAAATTAGCGATAATTATATTAACATATTTCTTTCATTTAGAATCAATTAATTCTAAATGATAACAACACATAAAAATTATATTAATCCAATTTATACCGGTATAATATTAAAAGCTTTTTGCCCACAATGGAAGTCAGAATTTCGATATAAAATTGCAAATTTCCACAGAGATAAAACACTCATTATTAATACGCATTTTATTTATAGCAATTTTAGTTAATACACTAATTTTTTTTACAATTATTGGATTTTGGGTCAATTTTTTCAATTTAAAATGAAATAAAAAATTCTTTTAACCTTTGGGGGGGCTAGAAACTTGCGATTGTCATTTTTTTTTAGTTTTTTACGATAATCTCTATTCATATTTTATCAAAAATACCTTTGGTGCGATCAACGAATTGAATATGCCAGCGATGATTGCCAAATAAAAGATGATAATGGCCAGACTTTGGATGACCAAACATTTTGGCGCCACGAAGAAAGCATAAAGTCGTGGAAGCTCAATTTTCGTGATGGACAATGCCCGATAAACAATGGAAAGGCCTTGGAAACAGGCTTGGCTATAGACCGAAAAAAGGGCCACAAAAAACTGAAAAAATAGAAAATAATTAATGACAAAAATACTGCTTTAGGCTACAAATATCAGAATACTCTTTATCCATTATCGGGGCCGATTCTGTCTCCAAAATCCGGGTCGGGGATCTGATTCATAAAAAAATTTACTTGGCCTCCTGTACTGGTATGCAAAAAGATCATGATCCGCGGATCAGGATCAAAGTCAAAGGGAAAATACTATCCGCGGATCTGATCCACGGATAGGGATCATGATCCGTATGCAAAAAGATCCTGATCCCGATCCACGGATCACGATCCGACCAAAAAGGGCGATCCGCGGATCAGGATCCCTATCCACCTCCGGAGGTGGATTAATCCGCGGATCCGACCGGCGAACACAACAAATTAATTAAAAATAAAATCATAAAAAATTGTAAAAAATTAAAATATAAACTTTACTTATACTATTTTGACATAAAAATATTTTTCTCTTAATTTTATCTTCAAAAAAATGTCAAATTAACATTTTTAAGATATTTTTTCTATTTGGCTAAAATGTGCAAAATAATTCCATTTAAAATATTTTTTACTATTTTTGTTTATATGTATAATTAATTTTTTATTAAGCTCTTAATTATTAAATTATTTATTAAAGATCATTCTTAAAAATGCTTTGTGTAACATATTTTGTTTTATTTTGATTTTAAAAGTTTTATTATTTTTCTTTTTTTATTAAAAAAGCGACTATTTATATTTACATATAAAGTAAAATTTTATTCATTTTTAATAATTTAATTAATCGAGTAAATATTTTGTTAGGATCCGCGAATCGAGTTGAGGGTCTGTGGATCGGATCTGTGGATCTCCGGATCATGATCCGCGGATCGCACATGCTAGAGAACAAAAAAATAGCGTGTGTATGCAAGAGGAAAATCAAAGGGAATAGAATCCTCGGATCGGCGATCCGTGGATCATGGATCCGGGGATCCGATCCTGATCTTTTTGCATACGGGTACTGCTGTAGTAGAAAAATTGACACCAAATTCTGGTCAAAAAATTGTTAGGGTTTAATTTATGAATTGCTGTAAAGTTGAATGGTGTACCAATTTTTAAAGCTAGAACAAGTAATCAAGTGGTCTTATTTATTTTCACAACTCGCGGTTACGGTCATTTGGTCCCCATGATTTATTCAGTTAAGGAATTCGTTATCTTCTAAATATCCTGTATATATTTGTCTATTCCTCGTTAAACTATTTTGTAAGAAGTATTACTTACACAAAGCCTAAATATATTTGCTCCATCAGCCTCTTACCGATATTCGCCCTCCTTCGTCGCCCATGAACCGTCCAAGCCCATTTACGGTAGCCCCAAATGCATACGGTAGCCAAAAGTCAGGATTGATCAGAATGCCCACCGAGAACAGCGTCAGGATGTCCGAAAACTAAAATAATTTCTTTGAAAGTCATTCATTATAAAGATAATTTAGCGCCAAAACTATAGTTAAAATCAAAGAAATTTTTTATTCTTTTTTTTTATTCCCAAAATTTTTATTTGCTTTCATATAATGGTATAGACCTATAGACCTCGAGATCTACACACTTACAAATAAGTGTTCAGGCAAGATATGTAACGCGATTGTTGAAAATGGTTAAAAATTCAGAAAAATTTAATAAAAATCTTGAATAAAAATTTAGCAACTTTCTTTAAAATCCCGAAAAATCTACTATCTTGACTGGCTTGACCTGTTTAAAAGCAATGTTTTATTATTATTATTTTATTTATTACCGTGCAGGCGCAGAGATAAAAACGATAGTTGCGGATCACCGGCGGAGACCGGCAAATGATCAGCCAGAGGATAAAGCATTGGCAGATCAATCCTGGGAAAGCGAAATAGCACAAAAGAGATGGCATTATTTTGAAGCGTTAATATCGGCTGAATTTTATAGCAAAAATAATTAAATTTAAAATTTTATTTTAAATATGAAAATATTTTCATTTCATGATTAGCATATTATGATCAGAGTTTATTTAATAGGGATTAAGCGAGACCTTAATCATGTTTTGCATAAACATAAAAAATGAAAATAATGCTCAAGAAATCACACAAGTTTCAAGGTTAAAACCTATGTAAAAAGCTTGGCCGAAATCTTTTAAAGAATTGCTAGACCGAAGGTTTAAAAAGCCATTGTGCAGAATGTTGTGCTCTATCTTTTGTTATTTTTAAATCTTCTAAATTCGGCCAAAAAGCTCGAAATCCCCCTAAAAACCATTTATCGGTATTTCGGGAAAATTTCTACCTTTTTGACAATTAAAAATAATAATAGCATAAAATTCGCATATCATGCTTTTATTTTTGCTTAGCAAGATTTCGGCCAGGCCTTAGCATTTGGCATATTTTTTAACTTCCTAGCACCATAAAATTTTGCCAATGAATTTGGAAGGAGAAAAGACTTTGGACATCTCATTTTTCAGAGATTGGAAAAACAAGTTTTGGTGCATGAAAATAGGGACCTAGATTTTGCACCTGCTGGTGTTTATCCCCAAAAATCCCCATCCAAATATGGGATAATAATTACAAAATTTGATTGGGATTTTTGAGTTTTTTTATCATTTTAGGATTTGAATAAAAAAAACGGTTTTTAAGATTATAAAAACTGGATTTTCGATAATTATATCCAAATGCCTTTTATGGCATAAATAAGCAGGTGAAAAGGTAACTAAAATAGGCACACATGATTATTTCCTAATAAAACTTCCGCTATTCGGCAAAAAATTCAATGCATATTAAAACAGAAATATATACAAATGATAATACAAATTAATCAATTGGCGCTAGTTACAAAGTGGCCGATTTTGAAAACACACTAAAAGGGTCCCCCCTTTTCATTTGAAAACCAAAATTTTTATTTTTGTATTTTTGCGCTTTTTCGCTCAAAAAGTAGTTAAAACAGTAAAAAATTGAAAAAAAAACTATTTTTGGTTTTCAAATGAAAAGGGTCCCCCCTGTTAATTTGTGGGTTTTCAAAATCGGCCACTTTGTAACTAGCGCCAATCAATTTATTACCTACAAAAAAATGAATTCAAAATTAATATATAAAAATAGTTAAAGTTGATGAAATTTTAAGTTTGTATCCGAACTTTTTGCAAGAGTTCTTCTAATATAAAAAAAATAATAAAATTCAATTAAAATACTTTAGGCAAATAAGAAAATATTAAACTAAGAAAATATTAAACTAAAATATTAACAACACGCAACCTTTTGATCTCTTCTTCTTCTGGAGTCAAATGGCCACGGAGTCATGGTATTGGCCAACCTTTTTTCTCTTTGGAAACTATGAGAAAATGAGCTAATTTTTTAATATTAAAATCGAAATATGGCCATATATTTAATGTGGAATAAAAATTGTCCAAAAATAACATGACTAAAAATGCCAAAAAGGGAAGTAAAAATGAAAAATGCCCTAAACTTTATAAAATTTCGACAATAAATTTCACGAATTTTTGAAGTATAAATGTTTGGAACTTACCCTTTTCAAAAAATTAAACAATTTTCATTGAATGTTTTGAAAAAAATAATAATTTTTTACAAAAAATAAAAATTTTCGAGTTTCTGCATTTTAGCTTCAAAGAATTTTAAAAAATGGCAAATGTGGACTAAAAATGCCACATTTATAATAAATCCAAAAATTTTTTGACCTCAAAGCTTTCTTTTTTATTCTCTTTATGATGAATCTGCGCAAAATTATATTACAACATATAAATCCGATTTTGGTAATAAATTAATATTGATTTTTTATTAATTCTTGATATTTTTATTATTGTAAATATATTATTAAATCGGAAATGGATGTTATACCGATATAAATTAAAATCAAACTTCCGACACAATTTAATAAATCAATAAAAAGGTACTTTATTTATAAAATAATTAAAGCATAAAAATTTAATTAGATAAATCCATAAATTCATTTTCATATTATTATTATTATAGTTTTAAGTTTGTTTTAAAAATGTAAATTAATATTTATAACAGAGAAATGCATGCATAACAATAAATTTTTTTTTTAAATTTTTTGGAGTAAACATAGAGCAAAAAGCTGTAAAAAATTGTCAATTGTCAAATAAGTCTGAATATTGCATTTTGAAGGTATAAATGAGACCATTGATGGATTCAGAATTTTTTAAAATTATTTTTGGCCAATTCATGACATCATAAAAATCATACATTTTTTTTGATACAACTGATGAAAAATCCATTTTGAGCTGAATTATTTGTTTATTTTTCTAGGAATACCAAATTTGATAAAACTATTCTTGTTAGTAGTCCAATGGTTGCATATAATGATGCATAATCATCTCATACTATTTTATAAAAAGCTAAAGTTTACAGTTTTTATTTTTTAGAAAATTTAGGTAAACATACCATAATTTTTTTTCTCTCGCAGTATAACCTTCCGTTTTATAAATTTGAGATCTTTTTATCAGCCTTTTTAGACTCTATACGAATACAAAGATATACTCCATTTTCCAATGCAAATGGCCAAAAAGCGTAAAATACAATTTTATCAATCAATATTTTTAAATATTTATTTTGATATAAATTTTAATATCTCAATACTCAATTCCTTGACCGCACTTATATTTGCTCAATAATCTATAAAAAATTTTCTTTCTAAAAATTTAATCACTTCATTAATAAAATTTTTAATTACGCACAAAATAATTTTTGAGTAAATTTACCTAATAATAATTATTATTCTCATTTGAAAAAAAAATAATTTTTTTCAAAAAAAATGGCAAAAAATATATTCCTTAGGATTGAGTTAAGTTGTTAAGCCTTTTTTTCAAATTTGTGGGTCGCTGCAAAAGATTAAATTTTTCAAAAGCGGATTAGTCAAGGAATTAATGTGGCTTTGAGGAACTCATAAGTCAGAATTCAGTTTGTACCAATTGATCTCTCTGTTTTTCTTTCAAATTTATTTGATTTTTTTTTCTGTTTTGGTATCGAACTTTACATTTTTTTATCGAATTTCCTAAAGCTGATTTTTTTGGTAATCTTCATAAAAAATTTGTAATGTTTTTTGGCATAATCTGCATTTATTATTTTATCTTATCAATTATATGAATTATTAAGATTACTCGTTTTTTTGTTTAGTAAGTACGGGTTCATATATAGGATATATGTTTAAATTTAATAAATATTAATATAAATTTATAATATCAGAAATAAATTAAATCAGACAACGAAATTCGTGCATTTTGCTGTTTTCAAAATTCAGGAAACTGAATTTCCGATTAAAATTTCATATTATTTTCAGTGTTGGGAAAAGCTCCGGCTCCGGCTCCAGCTCCGGCTCCGCTCCGGCTCCGGAGCTGGAGCCGGAGCGGAGCCAAAATTTCGGAAAGGCCGGAGCCGGAGCTGGAGCCAGAGCCAAAAATTTTTGGAGCCCGGAGCCGGAGCCGTGAAAAATTTCAAAAGCTCCGGCTCCGGAGCCGTAGCCGTAAAAAATTTTCAAGGAAAATGGGTGCTAGGTGACATTTTTGGGCGAGGGAAGAGGGAGAAATCGCACACTATTTTTTTCCTCTGTGTTATTTAGGCGCCTGCTGCCATCCTGATGGCAGCAGGCGCCCAAGAGACTGAGACTGAGCACTGCTCAGTCTCTCTTACTCCACTAGACGTGTGAGAGAGAGCAGAGGGAATACAGACGAGCAGAGAAAAAAGAAATAGTGTATATTTCCATGCATTTCTCTGCTCCAAAATGTATCTCATCAATTTTTTTGGTCAAAAAATTTTGAAAGTTTGCGAGGTTTTGAACCACGGCCGAGCTTTTCCGGAGCTGGAGCCGGAGCCGGAGCTAAATTTTTAGCGATCACGGAGCCGGAGCTGGAGCCGGACCCGAATTTTCTCATTTCCCAACACTGATTATATTCAATAATAATAATAACCAAGATAACATATTAAAAGGTATAAATACGCCAAAATATTATTATACCCATATGGTTCAGAAATAATTCTTATTTTATGCTTTAATAAATTGAAATAAATTGATCAAATTTTATAGTTTTCCTGGAATTTAGATGTCTAAAATATTTATAAGTTTGTTCTATTTTCATGAATTTTTGCGATGTCAATGGCAAACCGGAAACACCTTTCTGCGTTGCCGGTTTTTGTGTGGAGCCCGGCGCAAAATTGCATGCAAATGCCGAGGTATTTTTTTTTAAATCCAAAAATCGAAAAAAATTTGATCCCCGCCCCGTAAATGGAAATTTTTTAAAGAAACCACTGAGAATTTCATTTTTGACATTCGTTCGAATTCTTCGGCATTTTTTTTCAAATTTTTACAAATTGACCAAATTGGATAAAAAAAAATTTAGTCTAACAAGCTCATCCAAAACGTCATCGAGTACATATAGTGTGTTCAAAATTTTTTTTACAAATTATTTCACCCAAAATTAATGTCAATAACCCAAGACCCGGACCGGCTTTTTCTGGAGATCCAGGGCTACCTCGGGCCCAAAATTTTCCGGATTAAATGTCCAGGAGATGGCCAAGAGATAACTCAAAATCTGAATCCAGGGATTGTCATGAATTCTCAACCTCTATATCCCAATTTTATCAATTTCTAATCCCACAGGTCCCGCTCAATCTTCACGATGCCTCCACGGGGCTCTACACCACCCTGAAAGTGCGGATCCCGATGGTTCTGATCAACGGTGCCCGGTCCGGGCCCCGGCTGACCATCTTTTCCGGGGTCCACGGGGGCGAATTCGTCGGCATTTTGGCCAACTCGGAGCTGGCACATCGGCTGGTCGATCCGGCCCAGCTCCGGGGCCGTCTGGCACTTTGTCTGGTGGCCAATCCGCCAGCCGCCATGGAGGGCCGAGTGTCCAAGTCCCATCTGGACGGGCTGAACATCAACCGAGTGTTCCCGGGAAATCGAACTGGAACGCCGACGTGAGAAATTATTTTAAAAATAAATCTATTATTTGTTGTTCAAAAACTTTCTTTCAGGCTATTATGAGAAAATTAAAAAAATAAAAATAAATGAGAATTATCTCTTAGTAAGTCTAACAGAATTTTTTAAATCTAACAAGGCCATAACTACATATAAAAACCATGTCTAATTTTTTAATAGATTTGGTAGGATTACTAAGAAAGTCTTGAAATTTTCGAAGATCAAATTTTTCAATACACAAAAAAGGTCACTTATTAATCGGAATTTAGAAAAAAAGTTCAAAAGTTTGAGAAAATCTCTGAGAAAATCTCGACTTGAATCGAGATTAATCTCAAAAGTTTGAATAAAATGTTTTGCATTTTTTTAATAATAATAAGCCAAATGGGACTAAACATCTTACACCAATTGTCACTCCCTGGCTTAGAGATGTTCAGTACCCAAATTTTCCCATGACTCGAAATCGAGACCGATATTTTACCCCGAGACCGTTACTTTACCAACATTCTCATTCGAAAATTCCAGAATTTCTATGTAAAAATTTAAAAAAGTCCGACTCAAAAGCTCAAAAATCAAAAATCCCCGAGAAAATCTCGACTCTAGAGTCGATACCGAGACTCTCGAACATCACTACCCTCACTAGTAGGTCGGAGTCCCTAGCCAGGAAAGTTAATCATTCTATTTCAAAAGGTCATTTTCACTCCATTTTCTTAGCTCCCCTATCAATTTAAGGCCAAATTCATTTTCATTTATGGAAAATTTATTTTTCTGATTTTTCTATAGCGAACAACTGGCGGCTTGGTTGTTCGAGCACCTTTTGCCGGGCTCCGATGCGTTCATCGATCTGCACAGTGGCGGAATTGATGAATATCTGCACGACTTTGTCGGTTACCGTAGGGCTGGGAAGCAGGAAATTGTGGCCAAAGCGAGGTGAGCAAAATTTTTTGATGGGATACAATGCCAAATTAGCTTTTGTAGAAAGCTCAAATGCTCAAATTTTGTCTAAAAGTCGAAATTGTCTAACTAAAAAGGGTTTTCATTTAAAACCGATGCCCTGTGGAATTTATTTGAAAATCCGAATAAAAACTAAAATATTATTTTGGTTAGCTAATTAAGTAAAAGATATGGGTGAATTAATTAAAAGTTAAATTCAAAGTGGCGTCCAAAAAGGGCATTATAAAGTGTGGGAATCTATTTAAAAAATATATTTTCATCTTCTCTTAACAATAATGGACACTATACCAACTATAAGCTCTATTATCGTATTTCGTAGCTTTTCAAAAATGGGAAAAAATTTGACCCCGACGTGATTTGAACACGCAACCTTCTGATAACACCAAAATGCTGGAGTCAGACGCGCTACCATTTGCGCCACGGAGTCATATATTTTGGCCAATTAATTATCCAAATGGGAATTGAGGGAAATTTTCGATTTTTCGCATAAAAAATAGTTGATTCTTTTTAATTTTTATTATTACAATCTTTTCGTAAACTTTTATCATGACGAAAATACCGTATTCTCTCCAATAGGAGCCCCCTCTCCAATAGAAGCCCCCTCTCTAATAGAAGCCCCCTCCTCCGGTGTAGAGCTAAATAAAACTTGTAAACTCTCCGCCTCTTGGCACTGATATTTACTAGGATTATAAATAGAAATAAACATGAATTAAGAACATTTATTTTGATTTTTGGAGATGAATTTTTCCATTTTTAAACATTTTGTTGAGATCATCTTATTTTTTTATCTTACACCTAATCCCAAGGGGGGATTGATAAATAGAAGCCCCCTCTCTAATTGAAGCCCCCTCTCCAATATAAGCCCCCTTCCAGAGGGGGGTTGAAAAATAAAAGTCCCGCGGCTTCTATTGGAGAAAATGCGGTATTTATGGAGCATATTTCCGACACTCCTTCTTAATTAATTAAAATTAAAAGAGGCTTAAAAGGGCGGCAGTAAGATATAATAAATTTTTGATTTTTTTTTATGAAATTGAGTTTATTGTAAAAATGCTTTTTTGATCTTTTTGTAATTTTTCGATTTAGGGCCCTGGCCCATTCGTTGGGCATGCAATATGTGATCTACGGCGATTACATCAATGACGGGAACAGTCACGCGGCTGCCATGCGTATGAACATCCCGGCAATTCTGGTGGAGTGCGGAGAACATGGTAGGGGCAGAAAAATCCGTGATTTTTTAAAGAAAATTCCAGAAAGCTCTACGAAAATTCGGCATTAAGAAGAAACTTATCTACCTAATTTATCGACTATTCGGCGCTAGTAAATTCAACTAGACTACATTATTATAATAAATTTTTCAAAATTATTAGGCTCTGTATTTCCAAAATAAACCCCCTAGACTGTAAGCTTTAATCTATTTTTTTTTGAAAAATCTGAGACCTGTTATAGGTCTGAAAATTTCTTCTGAAAAATTCTGCCAGTTGAAACATCTGAAGTCTGTGAGGTTAAAAAATTGAAACTAGGGTCAATTTTTCACAGATTAAGTTCGAAACGCCGGCTTTATCCATGAAAATATTCGAGCCCGGTTTAGGGTCCCGTGACCAATCGGTCGGCCTTTGTGAGGCCCACCGACTGCTCAGAGCAATGGCCCACCTGGACATGATCGATGCCGATCAGATCGGTGATCCTTGGCCCGTGAACTGTCCGATCGCCTCGCCGACAGAGTTTGTTTGGGCCGGATTTGTACAGCAGAGCCGCGACACCGGGTTCTGGTACCCCGAGTTCCGGGTCAACGACAAAGTGGTGAGAAACCAACATTCACAAATGTCGTTTGAATTTTGACTTATACGGGAAAACTTAAAAGTTTACGTCCACAATTTTCGAAAAATCCTACAATTGCAACAATTCTTTTGCAATTCGGTGCATTACTCAAGGGTTTTTGACAGGGTTCATAGATGTGCTTTTTTAAAGATTTATACTTTTTTGAGGAGTCCCGATTTTTGAAATTTAAAATGTATTTTTTTTTAAATTTTTTGGACCACAGGAGTGTACTTTTGTACTTTTTTTAATCTATAGAAAATTTTATGCAAAAAATGACCAACTTTCTTAAGTAAAAAACTTGTTTTTGAGGGTTCTGATGAGTCCGGATCTGACATCATATTTCTAACACTATTAGCAAAAATTATGAGTTTAATCAAATACTTGATTTTCGTGTCAACTCAAAATCTTAGATTTTGCTTGATTATATGAAAAATCTGGTGGAGACTTCAAATTTAGCACTTTCCTTTCGAATACCCCTTAGTGAGGCTCGGTTTGTAAAATAATGAATTTTCACTGGGATTTCCCTTGGGGATCCAATGGGATTTCAATTTATCAATATAAATTGTTTTTGATAAAATTTGGAATTTTTGGGAATGAAAAAAATTTATACCAAAAATTAGAGGTGCTAGGTCGTAACTAAAAAAAGTGCCAAATGGGGCGAAACTAAAAAAAGTGCCAAATCGTTTTGTGACATAGCTGATTAAGAATTAAAAAAATCCGAAAAATAATTTTTAATAGGCTGAGAATTTTCTAAAATTTTTTCAAAAAATCAAAAAAGATTTATATGCTGAGGATTTTTCAAAAAATTCATAGGCCCAATATTTTTAACAGGTCTAAGATTTTTTGACAGGCCTAACGAGGCCTAAGAAAAAAAATTTAAATTTATAAATTTCAAAAAATTTCGGAGGTCTGGATAAAAAATCAAAAATTTAGGGGTGGAAAATTTTTTACCAGAAATTTAGAAGAGAAGGAATTAAAAGGTTGAAAATATTTTTTTAATTTTATTATTTATTTTTAATTTTTAAATTATTTTTATTTTATTTTTTTATTTTCTTATCTTTTAGGCATTTTGTCCTTTAGGCATTTTGTGTATACAGTTATGGTCATCCNAGGCCCAATATTTTTAACAGGTCTAAGATTTTTTGACAGGCCTAACGAGGCCTAAGAAAAAAAATTTAAATTTATAAATTTCAAAAAATTTCGGAGGTCTGGATAAAAAATCAAAAATTTAGGGGTGGAAAATTTTTTACCAGAAATTTAGAAGAGAAGGAATTAAAAGGTTGAAAATATTTTTTTAATTTTATTATTTATTTTTAATTTTTAAATTATTTTTATTTTATTTTTTTATTTTCTTATCTTTTAGGCATTTTGTCCTTTAGGCATTTTGTGTATACAGTTATGGTCATCCGCTCATTCGCCCCTCTCATTGTCATTTGGCACTTTTTTAGTTACGACCTAGCACCAAATTAGACAATTTTTTAATATATTTGTTTTTGGATTTTTGATATAAAAAGATTTCCTGTGTTATTAACCTATTTTTCGTTTAATAAAAAATCATTAATATTCAATATTTGAACAATATAGTTGGTGTTTTAAACAAATGGGAAAATCCAAAAAAAAATTTTCCATTTCCATGTTTAATTGTTTTTTTTTGGTCAACAAATTGATATTTTTAGTTTTTCTTATAAAAAAAAGAATTCAATTTTGGAATTTCCAGTTTCTAATTTTCTTTTCTCAGAAATTTGGCCAGCGAATTGGCCGAATCGTGGACCCGGCCACCGGTGCCATCCTGTCGGAGGTGAAGGCCAACGCATCCGGATCCATCATTTACGCCATGAACGGGCTCACCGTGTCGCCGGGCACCGATTTGGTGGCAATCGCGGCGCCAGCGCCAAAAACCAACGAATCTGTTCAGGATTACAAAGTCAACATTTTCTGATCAGTCTAGTACTACTGATAAGTGATTAGAAACAACTTTTATCTTTGATGTGAGTGAATGGATAGGTTTGGATCTAGAATATATGTAGTAGTTGTTGTACTTCTGTTCTCTGTGATTCGATATTAAATTTTCCGCGACGCGACATTTGAGGATCACGACATTTGGAGACAATTTGTTATATCTCGACCCAAACGCAATTTAGAAAAATTATCAAAAAAATTATCAATTTTATTATCAAAAAAATAGAGCAAAAAATTAGCTCTAAAATAAAAGCTTAGGCCCATTCCAATTGGCCCATTCCAGGAGGTATTTATGGCCAAAATACTGTGATTTGGCCAATGATTGTATTTTGCCATAACTTTTTTGCAATGAGCCAATTCGAATGGTCATAGGCTTATTTTATGGTTATTTTGATCTATTTTTGACTACAAACTTTTTTTTCTAATTGAGTTTGAGCCGAGATATAACAAACAAAGCCACCGAATGTCGGGTCGGATCCCCTAAAATCGGGTAACAAAATTTTCCATCTGGATCTGGAAAATAGGATGTCCAAAACTTTCTCGTTTTTATTTACCTTTTTTAAAAAATATTTCCGGAAATTCTTCCGAAACTAAAAACAATTTGATGTCATGTGAAAGAATGGGATATCTAATTTTAAAAAACTAAAATTTGTAATTTAGATTCTCATGCCGAAAAATGGTCTTCTAAAGTATTTACGACGTGACTATTAAACAAATTTTGAACCTTCCATTTAATTTACCTTTGCCTGTTCCACACTAGTATGCTATAATAATTAATTAACGTGCGTAAATTATTTAAAAAAACAATAATTATTTTTATAAAGATTATGGCAACTTACCATATTCCCCATTTAAAGAGGGAACATTTGGTAGGGAATACAGTATGCCGTTAATTTACGCTATATTCTGCAGTGTGCTAAAAGGGTCATTCATTTGTTTTAAACTCACGCCAGTCAGCAGAATAAATAGCGAAAACATCTTTTATGCANGAGGGTGGAGGGTGAGGAAAAAATAGAAAAAAATTTTCCTTGAAATCCCTTAAAAATGATTATTTTCTAAGTTAAAAAATCATAAAATACTATTTTTAAATCAAAATTTTATTGATATCGATATTTTTTTATATAAAATTGTCGGTATTAACTAAGAAATTGCTATAGCTGCTATGCAGAAGTTGAATGGGAGGGGCCTAAATTGGAAGGGGGGCTTAAATTAGAGGGGGGGCTTAAATTTTTCAATCCACTCTCTGAGGGGGGCTTAAATTGGAGGGGGGGCTTCAATTAGAAGGGGGGCTTAAAATAGAGGAAATACGGTAATTACAGAATGTAAATCTGTAAGTTCAAAATATAAGTTTATCAGCTGCATAAAAATAAAATTGTAATTTAGCGGTTCTAACCGGTAAAAAATAAAATTAATGTGATTGTAGTTAATCAAAATCCCAATCAATCGCTGTCCTTCGGCCACTCCATCTGTGCGCGACCCTCCGGCCACTCCATCTGGATACCGCCCTTCCAACACCGGATTTTGATTTTGACGTCACCCTCCGAACACTCCATTTCATCCTCCTCCGGCCTCTCCTTAGAACATTCCATTTTCTTGCCACTCCTCGAACACTCCATCTTGACAACACCCTTGGTCGACCAGTCCGTTTTGACGCCAGCCTCCGACAAATCCATCTTGCTGCCAACCTTCGAACATTCCATCGTGACGCCTGAAACAGGACATCTGAGTGTGGCCGCCTGAGTGTGGAAGCTAGAAAAAAGGTTATAACTCAACTCAGACGCAACTTAGAGAACAAATTTGGTATCATTAGATAGGCCTAAATGTCTACTATAAAAAAGCAAAAGAGATCATCAGGATTGGCCAAGTGAGAAAAAAGTTATGGCCAAATCTTTGGTCAAAATCACGATTTTAATGCTTGATTTGGCCATAACTTTTTTCTCACTTGACCAATCCTGATGATCTCTTTTGCATTTTTATAGCAGACATTTAGGCCTATCTAATGACACCAAATTCGTTTTTCTAGATTGCGTTTTATCTTAGTTGTAACCTTTTTTCTAGCTTCCACACTCAAACGGCCACACTCAGATGTCCCCTACCGGTGACGCCACCCTGCGGGCATTCCATTTTGGCGTTGGACCACTCCTTTTCGGCGGAATCCTTCGACCACTTGATGCTGGCCTTCGAACTAGGGGGTTAGAAAGAGAGCACCTCATGTAACGGGATGTCCGCTGGGATAGAGACTAATGACCCTCTCGGGGATGGGAGTCGGGGAGCGGGGATGAGGACTGGATAAATTTTTTAGTAAAAAAAAATGTGTTGTTAAGAAAATTTTGCAACTTTTTCTGTCATAATAACGAAAAAATGATAAATATTTTTAAGAAAAAAACAAATTTTGCAAAATTTTCTCCGATGGCCTTGTTTATGGGCCGCTGTCCACTTCCAACAATTCGAATTTCGGATCGGATCAGCCCAAAATCGTCAGGTCGAGTTTCGGATTACGGATCAATAAAAACATCGGATTTAGAGTTTCGGATCATCCGGCACAACTCTGACCTGGATCCCGGGATCCCCGTGGACTATGTCGGGGAAAACGCGCGGATGAGGACTGGAGATAACTGCGGGAATGGCGATCTTCACCTGTTGGACTGGGTTAAGCACACTGCGGGAACCGGGGATTGGAGACCCCTTCGGGGGTACTAGTGGTCGGGGAAACCGGGGACGGGGACGGGGAATTCCATCGGGGGAACTGCGGGAATGGCGATCTTCACCNAGATTCGGGGACCAGCGGCCCGAATCTTACTTCGGACACTCCATTGTGGCGCGACCCATCCGCCACTCCTTTTGTGGGTCCCGAAATGGATTTAGCCATTCCATCGAGGTGTGATCCGTTTGCTTGGCACTCGTCGGACACATCATTTGCGCACCACCCTTCGTACACTTCATTCTGGCCCGACCCTTGGAACACCCGCCATTCGGCCACCCCACTTCGTCGGCACCCTATAAATATCATTTTAATAAAAAAATATAAAAAATTTTTATACCACACTATCAACTTGGAAGAATTTGTGGATGGGAAAGAAGAAAAACAGCAAAAATGAAGAATAAAACATAGTGGACATTTGGCTTGAATAAAATACGAACAAAATATCTTTTTGGACAGTTAAAGCAAAAATTAGGTATGTGAATGAGCACGGGATCGGCGATCGCTGTGAATCATCAAAAAATCAGAGCTTTTGATCATGGGAAGAAATTAGAGCCTGCGCCGTCCCTGCAACATTCTGATTGCTCTCTATGCCTTTTGCATATCATTTCTCCTCGGGGGCAACACCACCAAATTCTTTGTGTTTTTGTTCGGCTTCAACTACATCCCTCTCCGGACTTGCTACCTCATACAATGTATTCCTCTGTTTTGCACCACTTTTGGCATACATTTGCAGTTGGGCATCGGCATTGACAGATTCGTCGGCGTCTTTTGGCCTGTTTGGTAATTATCAATATAAACTCTATTAGGAGCCCAGGGGGTCTTATTTGTTGACCCCTTATCTCGTGGGTGCTGACTTGTGAGTTGTTATACATATAAAAATTATCAAAACTCAAAAACGTTTTCCGAAAACTTTTTTTAAAACTTGCTTGGCCAAAAGATCTAGCAATAAAGGTGTGCAAAATTTTATGATCTTCCTTTGCTCTCTTTGTATATTTCCGAAATTCCCTAGAAAAAATTCTAATTTTTAAGAATAACCACATTATTTAATATTTTTCGAATATTTTCGAAAATTTCATAATCGAGCACAATTCTGCACAAATTTGCCTTTTATACTTCGGTCTAACAAGGTCTAAAAAGTTTCTAAGGGGATCGTTTAATGGGCATCTTTAAATGGGGCCCCTTCATTTCATATAAATTTATTTCCTATAATTTTAATTTCATATAATTTTTATTTCCTATAATTTTTATTTCATATAAATTCATTTCATATAAAAGAAGAAAAAGGTTCATTTCACATAAATTTCTAACGTACCTCGAATTTTCTATCGTTACCCGGCTATCTACGGCAGCCATGGGGGGCTTAGGCCAAAAGCCATGTTCAATAGGTGCGGGCTGGATGATTTTTAGATTTCTAATAATAAAAATTTTTGCATTTAAAAATCAAAAATCATCCAGCACTCATCTATTGAACAGTTCTGCCTTTTATTTTTCCTAATTGTATGTGAAATAAACATTTTTCTTCTTTTATATGAAATGAATTTATATGAAATAAAAATTATAGGAAATAAAAATTATATGAAATAATTTTATATGAAATGTAGGTTGAGCTCTTTAAATAACCCAATAGCCACATAAATTTGACCAAAGTCGCCAACTCCCCTTATTCGTTATAAAAATTCAGTTAACCATTTTCAGGTATAAATCGCACGGGAAATTTATTGTTTTCAAGCTTCTTATCGCCATTAATTTGACAGCAGCAATAATTAACACATGTATTATGTATTATGGTGCAAGTCTACATTGTGACAAGTTTGTCAAAAAAATAATTTTTTCATACATATATTGATGACAAAATATATATTCTTGATTCCCATTTTTCAAATTATATTCTGAAGCGAAAAATCAGTATACAAAGAAGAAATTAGTATAGGTATAGGGCCCAATTTCGCTTCAACTTATAGTTTCAAAAAAATGGAGCATTTCTATTCTATGGCCGGGGCCGTGATGAGTCGTTTCAGCCAAAAGTGCCATAATGGGCGTTTCAGCCAAAAGTGCCAAAATAAAATAGTAGACCCTAAAAACTTTTTTGTTAGAGAAGTTAGACAAAAAGTATAAAAAGCGAAGTTGTTCAGAATTTTATGCTGATTCTGATGGTATAAAAATTATTTCAAATTTTCGGTCAAAATGTCGAAATTTTTCAGTTTTATTGCAAATTAAGGTTTTCCTAAAAATTTCGACATTTTGACCGAAAATTCGAAATAATTTTTATACCTTCAGAATCAGCATAAAATTCTGAACAACTTGCTATTTATACTATTTGTCGGCTTAGTTGCAGTTTAACCGTCCTATCAACTTTTAACCGTCCCTTCGCAGATTAACCGTCCCATCAAATTTTTAGCCGTCCCATCACAGTTTAACCGTCCCATCAAATTTTTAGCCGTCCCATCACAGTTTAACCGTCCCATCAATTTTTTTAACAGTCCAACCACATTCAATTTCCGACAAAATTATTTTGTGTCAACAGAATAGAAATATATCAAATCATAGTAATCTGGAAAAAAACAATTCCTCATCATTCGACAAGGTCAAGTCGCTTGTCATTTTTTGGCAGAATGAAGCATGAACCATCGTCTAAATTTTTTGACCCTGGGGACCGGAATGTTCACACCCAATCAATAGAGGCCACCTGGAAAGGACTAAAGGATCGAATACGGATAGAAAGGACTGGATTACGTTATACGGATCTTCATGGATCGAATATGGAATTGTTACCCACTTATCTTTTCCAATATATTTTTCGCATATTTCATAGTAATCGCAACATTTTTCCAACACATTCTAGAAGAAATGCGTGAACAATATCCTTTTTAATGGTGCTATGTCGTTTTGCAAAAAATGTCATAATGGGCGTTTTGCAAAAAAATGTCAAAACTCAAAAATAAAGGTTTTGCAAAAAAATGTCATAATGGGCGTTTTGCAAAAAAATGTCAAAACTTAAAATGTCAGTCCTTTTACGAATAATAAGCCAAAAAATTTAAATATCTTTTAAAATTATTAAAAATATCAAAATAAATAAATAAAAAGAATAAAATTAATAAAAATGAAATTTCCAACTGAATTTTTTAAAAATAAGTACTCCTCCAGAAACATCATTGTCGTATTTTTTATAAATGACAATTTTATAGCCAATAAAATAAATAATATTATTATGTTATTATTCATCATATAGAAATGAAATAAGGAAAACTAGGATTATTATTGTTTATATAATTTTTGTTATAAGTAATTTTATAATATTTTCTTTTATATATTGATCAGCTTATCCACGTAATTATTTCCGTTATTTTAATGGATTTCCTAATTTTCGTTTTTTTATAGATTCTTTTTATTTATTTGTTTTGATATTTTTAATAATTTTAAAAGATATTTAAATTTTTTGGTTTATTATTCGTGAAAGGACTGACATTTTGAGTTTTGACATTTTTTTGCAAAACGCCCATTATGACATTTTTTGCAAAACGCCCATTATGACATTTTTTTGCAAAACTTTTATTTTTGAGTTTTGACATTTTTTTGCAAAACGACTCAGAACCTTTTTAATTGCTGTTGTTATTAATAATTGTTAATTTGTTGATTCCTGTTTACTAAAACACAGCGGCCCACCGTCAAAGGGCTTGTTAACCTCCATATAAAAAGTCGCCGAGTTCAATTTCTTTTAAAATATACATAGCTTCGTTAAACCCAGTCTAAATTAAAATACAGATTTTTTTCTATCATTTTGCGTTGAAAAAAAAAATTTAAAAAAAAATGTTTGCAAAATTGGCAATCCTTACTTATTGCGGTCCCGAAAATTAAAATTAGTCTTTTCTTTGAAAACATACATTCTGGGGGTTTTCGGAGGCGCTGAACACGAATCTGAACTCCGTTTTGTCATATATTACAATGTTAGACAAGTATAAGACATCCCTTATCAAGATTTTTTCATTCGACTAAAATTCCAATTTTAGCTTTCGAACGAATAATAATGCACCTTTTTTTACAGTTATTCCGAATTTAACTTTTCTGAAAATGCCTTGGTAAGAATGTCTGATGTTAATCTTGGTGACAATTGATCGTTTTTATCCGATTCTGGTATTTTCCCTTTTATTTCGTGCTTTTACCATTCAATTTATTAGTCAAATCAGCTTTTAATAAAGCTTTTGTAAAAAATCTTGGTAAGGGATGTCTTATACCTTATACATGTCTAACATTGTAATATATGACAAAACGGAGTTCAGATTCGTGTTCAGCGCCTCCGAAAACCCTCAGAATGTATGTTTTCAAAGAAAAAACTAATTTTAATTTTCGGGACCGCAATAAGTAAGGATTGCCGCAAAATTGGTAATAGAGAGCAATTTAGTTGATTTTTTTGACGCATTGGGTTGACAGCTGGGCCGCTGTGTAAGTGATTTTATTGATGGGACGGCTAAAAATTTAATGGGACGATTAAACTGTGATGGGACGGCTAAAAATTTATTGGGACGGTCAAACTGTGATGGGACGGTTAAAAGTTGATAGGACGGTTAAACTTTTTATGGGACGGTTAATCTGCGAATGGACGGTTAAACTGCAACTAAGCCATTTGTCTAAGTTGTCTAACAAAAAGTTTTTAAGGTCTATTTTTTTATTTTGGCACTTTTGGCTGAAACGCCCATTATGGCACTCTTGGCTGAAACGACATAGCACCGGCGCCGGGGCTATATGTAGTTGCTAATGGGATGAACACAATTTGATCGAAAAATCAAACATGAACTTGATTTAGCATATAAAATTTTTATTACCCATGGGTAATTAATTTTTACACCTTCCGTCGAGGCTGGGTAAATTATTGGAGGTTAGGGAATAAAAAGATTAATACGGTATTTTATAGAGTATAAATTAAACTACAAAACCAAAATATTTCCTTATTGCGAATATTATTCGAAATGGGACTTTTATTTCTCTAATTTATTATAGAAATTTATTTATAAATTGTTCGTTATATACAATTATAATTAGGCCACTGATGTGCGCTTTTGGGGAGCCGGCACGCCAACCTGAAACTGCGAATTTCGCCAACTTTAAGACACAGTTCATTTACTCGGCAGAAATTTTGTGTTATGCGCTGATTTGGGCGATTATTTTCTGCAAAAATTCATCGCAAAGTTTTCATTATTTATTTTATTTTTTTTTGGAATTTTTAGTATCGACCAAGAACAAAAGGCTTATGGTTTCGCTGAGCATTATTATGGGCATAGGAGTTGTTCAAATTTTGGTGGGTCAAAAGTGTTCCCTTTTTATTTAGAGCCGAGGTTCTTATCGAAATTTTTTTTTGAAAACAGAACAATCGGCTCAAAAAATCAGATTTCACGGTCAAAAATTATTGAATCAGTTGTACTTAGGCTGTCAAATAAGTTCTGAGCCCTCTTCACAGATTGTCTAAAAATATATTTTTTTTAAAAAACGAATAAGCACCAACCAAACTCCAATAAATCATAATTATTATCTATGATGTATTGACACTTTTTGGGTGAAAGATCAATCCCTAGGGCTTAAAATCCAATTTTACACGCAAAAAATGACCCAATTTTGGGGCATTTTTGGCGGCTTCTTACCATTCTTGAGTGAATTGTTTGAAATTTCTCTATGTATATTGCACCGTAAAAAGTTTCTTGGACTATCTTATTCTGCATATTTTGTAATTCCATCTTTACGGAATTGTTCGGTTGGGAGTGCATAAAAAAGTGTGTTCGAATTCAATTTTAGGGGGGTTCGCGATAAAAATCAGAAAAAATTTTATTGAGTAAAGAAATAAATTTTACTTGTTTTAATGAGAGAGGATATGTTGGTCTATAAAATAAAAAAAAATTCTAGTGGATTGTTTGCGAAATATTTTGCTTGCGAAATTTTTGAAAATGCCTCGAAGGAGAGGGCTCAGAACTTAGTTGACACCTTAAGTAATTTAATCTATTAATGTAAATAAAACTTCATACATTATCTTCAATCACAGCAAATCAGAACAGATGACACCCCTGATTTAGAGACCGAACAAAGGCATCGATTGGTCGGTATCGATTAAAAATCGAAAAGTCCCAAATTTTCGATTGGCTAATTTATCGAAAAAACCGAAACCGACCGTTTCCATCTCTATTTTATTATTTATTAATTTATTCTTATCCCATCGAAATTTTTTTTATTATTTTAGTTGATTATGCTCGTCAACATCATTTTGCCTCCCCTGAATTTGGACATTTTCTTTGTTGAATATGTGATTTCTCCAATAACAATCATAGCGCAACTTATTTCCAACAGCACCATTACACCGGTGCTGCTATTATGCAGGTGAATAAAAGCTATAAGAGTATAATCAGAGACCGGACCAATACAAGATTTTCGAGATTTTTCAAAAATCAAAATTTTTCAAGGTTCTCAGTTCAAGTTCTTTATTAAAGATTTCCTGGGTTTCAAGTTTTTTTTTCAAGATTTTTGCACAATTAAATAAAATTGAGTCCAATTTGAATATATTTTTTGTGGAAAAATTTGTCGGCTTATTTTCCGAAAAAATTGAAGTTGTTGAGATCAAGAACTCGATTTGGGACCAATTTGAAGACTCTCCCTCTGATCAATTATTATATGAAAAATTTTCGGAAATTTGAATTTTGATCAAGCTCTTGCAATTTTCTCATCAAGGTTTTATAAGATTCTCATCAGCTAAAAATCATTATTGAACCTTTTCTGATTTTTTTTCAAGATCAAAATTTTCCAAGAATCTTGGGTCCAAAAGTCCGGTCTCTATACAATCTATGATGGTACTCCTTCAGCAAGGAATATGCCGGCGCCTTCCGCCAATGCTTCAGAAGGACAAATGCGGTGACTTCGGTGGCGCCGGTACCACACAGATGATACGATAATAATCCACCCAAATATTTATTTTGTTTTAAATCAATTTGAATAAATCACATTGGTATTTACAGAAAAATTATCTTAATATAAATTTTAAAAAATTTTCGGCCTCCTTTAACTCGCTTCACAATTACCGATTTTTACTATTAAGGGGTTCTTATTTTTCAGCCCTCCTTCCGTAGGTGGGCTCATTCGAGAGCGGGCCTTTTAGACAAGGAAGAGGGTCTTAATAGGACAAAATACGCGATTTTTAAAGTTAAAGCACGGACTGAAAAATACTAAAATGGGAGTCTATTCCTCTAGAGAGAAAATGAAAAAATATAAAATAATGTAATATTTATGTCGTTTTTGAATATCGCTTTAAGTATCTAACTAAAAACGCCCATTTATGAATTTTCCTCTCAATACCCCATTTTGGCATTCTTCGCTGAAATGACCGACCCGACATAGCACCGCTTCGATAATGCATTTTCCACAGTACTGATTGCTAGAAAACTATAATTTATGGCATTTCTGATAATAAAGATTGCGAAAATAGGTCAAGAAAATGATACCCAGGATCAGATATGTACATTGACCAAAATTCAGTGCGGATGGGTACATTCATTGTTGTTGCGATGTTGTGACCGATCGCGCATATGACCCTGACCGCTTATAACCAGGTTAACCAGTAAAAGAAGTCGACAACCCTACTATAGTTTATTCTGCTATACATACATTTCCTTAATTTCAAATCACCAAAAATTGCAAATACGATATTTTAACCTTCGCTACAAAGACCGTATTCTGAATTATCCCTAGCCATCCAAAAATAAACATAAAATTAGCTAAAGATCCATCCAAAGTTTTCTTGATTTGGTGGGCTGAATTTAAAAAATCATTGCCAAAAAATCGAACTTTTAGAACCCAAAAATTATAACTTTATTTTGAGTTGGTCAATTTTGAAAAGTTTATTAGGCTTCGTTTCTAGCTAATTAACTTTATTTATGATATCAGAAAATTTTTAGCTTTTTGATTTTGGCTACACTTTGAGTATATTTTATTTATACATACAGCTCGACATGGGGTGCTCATGTTCGTCGCTCACATTTCTTTTCATAATAATTACTTTCAACAATGGCGCAGCCAAATTAACCTCAACTTCCACTAACTCCATGGACCAGCAGAATAAGCGCATTCGAGTCTCTTTTTTGTCCAAGGTGTATTAAGACCAACACTAATAATAATAATATAATAATGGAAATTTTTTTTTATTTTGAAATCCCACCTATGTGTAATTAATCGATATTTTTGAGGGGAAAATAGTTAAAAAGTTTCCAGCCAACCCAAATTTTGGCCAAAATCGCAACCAAGAAATTGGTATAAAAATAATATTAATTTTAAAAATATATATCTAAAACATAGTCAATTTGATTCGAGATTTTTGGATGATTTTGAATTTTTGTACTTAAGAAGCTGTGGCCCAGAGGCTAAGAATAGGGCTACAAAAATTTTAGCCCCCTCCCCAAGCATATAAAATCAAAATATATGCAAAATTTTTTGCTCTATGTTTAGCTTTATTTTTCAAATCTCTGTGAAAAGTGCAAAAATCGGTGTTTTTCGAAAAAAATTAAAATTTTTTGTGATAAAAAATTAAAAAGGTGCTAAAAGATAGAGCATAAAATTCTGCATAAATTTGCTTTTTATATGTTGTGTCCTGGACCGGTGTTCGAAGATATGGGATGTGGCATTTTGACCTTTCACGTGTGACCATTTTCCCCCATCCCAATGACTATAAATATTCCTCTGTTTTCTATTCCCCCACCATTCATTCCTGCCATTTTCCAGTGTTCCCTCCTCCGTGACTATTGTGCCCTTATATTGATTAATAAATTCTTTCATAACTGTTGGCTC
>LDKF01001475.1:7723-58136 GCA_001026735.1 Rotylenchulus reniformis
AAATTTTTTGCGAAGTGGTATATTTTTGCCAAAATTCATTTTCTGGAGCAAATTTTCCCAAAATTTGCTCGTTTGCGAAGTGGTCAATTTTTGCCAAAAATCACTTTTTGAGGCAATTTTTTCAAAAATTGGCCATTTTTCATTTGCGAAGTGGTCTTCTCCAAAGCCCAAATTTTGGCCTTTCTTTGCAAAATAGCCCACTTCGCAAGAGGGTAGGGTCCGGCGGTCCCGATAGGGGCCGCCGGGGAAAATTTGTGATTTTTTTGGTTCTTCTCTTAAGATGCTCAATTTTCAACATAGGACCACTTCGCAAAAGGGTAGGGTCCGGCGGTCCCGATAGGGGCCGCCGGAGAAAATTTTGAGAATTTGGACCCTTTTTCTTTCAAAAATTTGCCTTTTTACCCCACTTCGCACCTCACTTCCCCCCTCCTGCGAAGTCCCTCCCACCGACCCATCCCTGGACCACCTCCCCCAGTCACCCGACCGGCCCCCTGCGAAGTCCCCCCTACTACCCGACCCCAATTGCGGCGAAGTGGGGGAGGGGGGGGGTCTGACCCGGTGCTAGGGCGTTAAAAAAATAGTGCCAAATGGGGCGTTAAAAAAAGGTGCCAAATGCAAAATTTTGTACGAAAACTTTTTTGTTAGACTTGTTAGACAAAAAGTATAAAAGGCAAAGTTGTGCAGAATTTTACGCTGATTCGAATGGTATAAAAAATTCTCCGAAATTCGAACAAAAAATTCGAAATTTTGCCGAAATACTGAAAAATACGGTTTTAGGGGTATTTCGAACTTTTTGTTCGAATTTCGAAATAATTTTTATACCTTCGAATCAGCATAAAATTCTGAACAATTTTGCCTTTTATACTTTTTGTCTAACAGGTCTTACAAAAAAGTTTTCGTACAGACTGGCCGCATTGGGCCTTTTTTTAACGCCCCATTTGGCACTATTTTTTTAAACGTTTTAGCACCGTCTGACCCCCCCTTGCCGAGGTATGAATAAAATCATCTGGAAAGAGTACAAATTTTTGATCAGAGATTTATGATTTTCAGAATTGCTGATTCGATATATGATATAGAACTGTTTAAATGGATATTGATTGATATGACATCAAATTTTTCAGTTAAAATTGAATTTGAGGTCGATTTAGTAATGTATTACTAAAAACAAATTTAACCTTCATTGTCCAATTCAACGAGTTCGTTGTTTATGTCTCACCAAATAACTGATCCCCTACAATCTCTTCCACTCATCATGAAAAAAAGAAAAATAATCAAAATTTTGTATGCGCATCTTTTGAATTTCGATAGATAATAAAAAAAACCATCGGCGTGTATACCATATTATTTATTATGAAAAGTAATTTAAATTTAAAATTTAAATTGACTTTTGATCAGCAATGAATTTATTCAATTCTGTACCATCTCATTATTACTTATAATTACTTATTAAGTCATTACTTTTAAATATCCTTATTAGGCGTATAAAAAATTTAAATTGAGCCCTACAACTCTTTTCAATAGAAAACCCGACGAAAGGCCATTTTTCCCTTAAGTATATTGAATAACTTTAGAATTCTTCCCTATTTATACCTATGATTTCACCCAGGGCCGCTGAGAAAATTTTATGAAAAATGGATTTTTTATTCACTAAATTGATCGTTTATTTTTCTAGTTATGAACTAGTATTCCGCTTTTTATTTACTGCTAAAATAATTTATCTAAAAGTTTCTATTTGTATTAAAAAGGATTTTTAGAGCCATTATAAATTGAGATGCTAACTTCAGCTATTTCCAACAATTTTTTGCCGGATATACACTGGTATGTTTTTTCTGATTTATATTTATTAAAGGCATGATTAGGATTATGATTTAAAAGTCCAAATAAATTATAGATTTATCGATCTTGCTTTTTATGATTTTCCATTCATGTTAAGAATTGATAAACCTTGATATTTTCAGTGTTCCGAATCAAAATCCTAAATTTTTAGGGGCGCATATTTAATTTTCTCCCGCCCGAGGATCGCGTTCGCTTGGAAAGAGTGTGTCGACAATGGCAAAGAGTTGCTAAAGAACGCGGCTGGATCGAATTCAAGACGCTAACGCTTGACTGGAAGGAGTTCGATCAACGAGGAAATTGGGCGGTTAGCTGATTTTTGATTAAAAAAATCACGATTTTTAAAATATTTTTGCCTTCATTGACACGTGCTTAAAACAACGAATAGATTGATACTTCGAAAGATCGGCAAATTGAAGAAAAATTCTTATTTTGAGGCGGAAATATTTTTGTTTAAGAATCTTATTCATTGTTTTAAATTTTTTTATTTTTTTGTCTGTATTTTCTACATAAAATTATGTAATTTTAAAAAGAAATTATTTTTTAATCATCTTTTTACTTTGATCTTTTTTCCACTATCACCAATTTTCAGGTGGCCAAGTACCGGGCAGTGATCGATCGGTGCGGTCCACACCTGCGCGAATTGAGACTCAAGGTATCCAAGAATTACTCGAGATGTATTTTCCTTCCGAGAATTTGCGCGCAGTTTCGGACAATTTAACGCGTCTGCAGAGCATCGACATTCCTGTCATTGTAACCCAAATCCTTCTTATCACCCTTTTTTCATCTTCTGGTAGAGCTCGTGTGAAATTGCGGCACTGCTCAAACTGTTACGCAATAACGTTTCGCTACAAGCTTTATGTCTTCAAATATCAAATATCCATGAAGTAATGCCGAAATGGGCTCTTTCTGAATTGTCCTCCTCCATCCACTCATTGGGAATCAATATTTGCCTGCCATATAGTGGCCTTCATCGTAAAGCGTTTTTGCGCGAGCAAGAACGCGATCGCATCGATGAACTGCTCGAATTAGCAGCTTCGTGTTGTCCCCAACTCAACATATTGAGGTTGCCGCTTAGCTTCTGCATCAACCAACTATCGATGGCCAAGCTAGTCCGATTTGAAAAGTTAGTTCTGGCCAATTGACATAAAATGAAAATAGCCACTCGTGAGAAACGCTTTGAATAAGGGATTTTTTGAAACCAACATTTGTTATGTATTTTGTGGTAGAAAAAGGCCATCGGTTTTTAAATAAATTATTTATCGCAGGATATGCTTTCGTGTCATAAAATCCTTTCGACAAAAAATTCAAATTCTCAGCGTTTTTTACGCGGATTTTAGGTCAATGTTAGAAACAGATGGATATTAGGATTTTTCACGGATTGATCAGAATTAAATCTTGAAAAGGACAATTTGGTTGATAATCGGTCGATTTAGATAAAAATATATTTTATCTTTGATTCTTGATCCTTTTTACAGACTTTTCTACCTTGCCTCAGTTTCAACCTATCCCGCATCGATTTATTTGCCAATTTTTTGGCAAAGATTGGCGTACAGCTGAGGGCACTTTTGCTGGGAAGTGTTGATTTGAAGGTAGACAAGTAGACATCAAGACAAAAAGGAATTTTCCAATTTTCCCCACAGCTGAGATATTTAATGTGAATTCTCTCTAATTTCAATTATTTTTTTGTTTATTTTTAGTTAATTTAATTTCAAAATTTTACATGCATTTAAATATCAAAAATTGAGGCTTTTGTTGATCATTTTTCAACAAAACACCTTTTTAAACAATACATATTCTGTAAATAATAAAATAATTGAAATAAAATAATTGAGCATCCTAATTATAAAAATTTCACTACTCAAAATATAACACATATTTTCTGATTTTTTAAACCACCTCTTAATTTTTTATCAGTATTCAAATTACTATCTTTTATACTAACTTATTATACATAATTGTGGTATTTTTCTTTTTTCCTTTTCTATTACTTTCATTTTCATCTTTACAATATATTTAAGTATATATTAAAGTGGAGCATATGTATTTAAAAATATAAAGAATTAAAAAAAAATACAGTTTCTCCATTTGATTGCAAAGCATTGTCCCGTGTTGGAACATTGTTACTTAAACTTCGTAGGATGTGCCTCCCACGAACCAGAAGGGTGAGGAAATTTTTGTTTATGCATAATATGGTTACGCTGTGGAATACGATATATGGTGCAAATAAAAGAAAATATCTGATGAGATGTATATAGCCAGGACGCAATGTCTAGGAAGGGTGTCAACCCAAAATCCCACCGCACCCAAAATCTCAACTCACCAAGGGACTTACAAAATGCCTAAAGGATAAAACATCGACTAAACTCGATTATCTATCTTTTTCCGTGGGGGGGGCTTAGGTAAATGCACGGTTCAATAGGTGCGGGCTGGAAGATTATTAATTTTTAATTAGAAATTTTATTATTGGACTCGCCCCCAACAATAAGATTTCTAATTAAAAAATAATAACCTTTTAGCACTCACCTATTGAACCGTCCTGCCTCTTATTTTCACTCGGAAAGGATTCAAATCTATTTTATTTAATTTTTTAATTTTTTCTTAATTTTTTACCTTATTTTTAATTAATTCTTTAATGCTGTAATTTATTTTTGTACATTTCGTCCTTTGGGCATTTTGATACATACAGTATTTTTCGGCCCAAAATCTCAACGCATTCATGAATTGAGATTTTGGGTTGTTGAGATTTTGGGGTGAAGCCTCTAGGAAGCAATGTCCCAGGCGCAAACAAAACACTGTTCCCCCGAATCAGACTTTAGATTTAGCATGCCATAAGTAAAAATCTTAACATTTTGGCAAGAGTAAGAAAATATAATTTTGGCAAGAATGATAGTTATAATCGAGTGACTATTTAATCGAAATGTGTTGAATAATTCATACATTGTATAAAATTAGTTAAATTTATATAGAGCACGTCAGTGTTGGGAAAAGCTCCGGCTCCGGAGCTGGAGTCGGAGCCAGAATTTCGGAAAGGCCGGAGCTGGAGCCGGAGCAAAATTTTTTGGAGCCCGGAGCCGGGACTGGAGTCGGGGGGCGTGCAAAAAAAAGCTCCGGCTCTCTATTTTTTTCCTCTGTGTTATCTTGGCGCCTGCTGCCATCCACTCAGCTCTGCATAGTCTCTCTTTATCCACTAGACATGCGAGAGAGAGAGAGCAGAGGGCCACAGCCACACAGACGAACAGAGAAAAAAGAAATAGTGTAGATTTCCATACATTTCTTTGTTTTAGCTGGTAATCAAAATATATTTTTAAGGAACATTAGGCGTTATGTTAATGGCAGAATACTATTGGTTCTCTCTTTCTAGCCTCTAACACACTTCTATCTCACTTTTGCAGGCCATTGTTGTCCGTTCTCCAATCCGTGTTCCAACTTACGCATTTGCGATCGGTGTCCATCTGCTTCGTCCCCTACAACTGCTATGAACCAGGGATGGAGTTGATTCCGAAGAGGAAAAAAGGAAAATGTCCATCAATTTTCCCATTCTCAGGATAAGTAAATTTCCCATCGAGAAAAGCCGTAAAGATGGGTAGTGTGGATGGCGTGGTCTAATTATAACAGCATTTGCTTACCAAAAATTATAAAATTGTTTTAATTTGGACATACTTATTGTTATTTTTCTATTTTTGCCAAAAAATAAAAATTTCGAGTATCAAAAAAACAAAAATCATTAGTGCCAAAATGGTCGAAAATTGTGATTCGAAAATCAACTCCATTTCTGTTACGAACATTACAACAACTACAATGAGCTAATACGCGCGCAAATTTTGGTCGCAATCAATGAATTGAAAGGGAAGGGCAACATTAAGGTTTGATGAAGAAAGAAACATATAAAATCAAAGAAATTAATTTTTCATTTGAAAAATATAATGTTTATTATGAGATGAATGAAAAAACAAAAAACAATTAAAAATTAAAACTTTAGAGAAGATATTTAAAAAATATATTCGTATGATATAATAATTCCATTAAATAATAAAAGTAATCGGTCCAAAAATTTATTATTTACAGTACCTACATTTATCTCGAGGATTGCCTCTGACCATCGAGTTCATCACAGATTTATTCCAGCGTAATCCTGTATGTTTGGAGTAGAGGGATGGGTTTTTTAAATTTTAAGCACAATATTACCTTTTTGAATAAAAACAATATATATAAATTGTCGCAAATATTCGGGGTTTTCTAGTTGTATTTATCTATTAAAGTAGGATGACGCGATGAAATCCAAGAACGGGGAGGAGTAATTTTTTCAAAAAATAAAACAATTTTTCTAAAATGAAATTTGAAGCTCGCTGTGTCGTCATTCCACTCACATATTATTGTTGTAAGAGTGAGAGGACCCTGAACCAGGGCTCCCACTTTACCCTGGAAACATGGCAAATGCCATGTTTTTGAAAATTTGCCATGTTTTTTGCCATGTTTTTTAAGTTGCCATGTTTTTAGCCATGTTTTTTGATTTTTGTTGATTTGAGAGCAAAAGTTGAAAAAATGACCAAATTTCTTAACAAAGTCGTGTCAAAATTCAAAATTTTCTCCGGCGGCCCTTATCAGGGCCGCCGACATCTCCATTACAACAGTGAATTTAAAAAAAATTGACCAATTTTCTTACGAAAAAGGCTTAAATTTTTAAAATTTTCTCCGGCGACCCTTATCAGGGCCGCCGGCGCCGTCCGTACAATCATAGTTCTTAAAAATGAATGGCCTAAAAAGTAATCAAATTTCTTAAAGGAAAGAGCTGAAATTCTCAAAATTTTCTCCGCCGGCCCCTATCGGGACCGGCGCCATTACCCCTTCGAGAAAATAAATTTACTTTAAAAATACAAACAAAAATGATCAATTTTCGTAAGAAGAGAGCCTAATTTTCCAATAATTTCTCCGGCGGCCCCTAACGGGGCCGCCGCCGCCCCTTCGGAAAATGAATTCCTTTTTTAAAAACGAGCTTTTAGATACCGGAAAAAGTGCAGGAAAATATGAACGCGAGTAATAATAAATGTTATTTTTGAAATTTTTGTTGCTTAAAAAAGTTGCCATGTAAAAGCCATGTTTTTTGGAAAATTTTGCCATGTAAATGCCATGTTTTTCAGGCAGTTTGCCATGTTTTTCGAGAAGTGAGGTGGGAGCCCTGCCCTGAACCCTTCTCTTTGCTCTAGTTCACTTATTTTGTCCTCTGATCTTCTCTCATCCTTCCCCATTTCCGATCGCCTTAAAAGGCTTTGCTTCGGCTGTATCGTGGTCATTCCTCCCCATCCGATCTCGAGATAAAGACCTTTCAGAGTGACTCATCGGTTGGGGGCTGGGGATGGGAATCCTGGGCCTGATCACCCCTGGGGACCCTCTCCCAGTGACCTTTGGGCCCCAAACTGTCCCAAGACCCTCCCCAAATCCCCTTTGTCTCCACCCGGTGGCCGGACCCCAGCACGAGGACGCGCGACGTGCAACTTTGTTATGTTCTTTTTCTCATGAAGTACTGGAGTTTTTTGTAGTTAAAAAGTGCTAAGTAATCATTCCAACAATATTTTAACATCAAAATTCATACTAAATCGTTTCCTATAAAAATATCAAAAAGGACGTGAATGAGTGGGACCGTTCATTTATTTCCACCTCTCGATTCTTTAGTGAGGGAAAAAGGCCAACCAAAGCTCTGGATGTTTTCTTGCCAGTTTATTTCAAAATATTTCAATTTTACATCGAAATATATTTGCAGATGCCATGCAAATATATTTCGATGTAAAATTGTCGGCAGTTGGATGTTGCTTAAATAATAGTATAACCCTGCAATTTTGCCGTATTCAGTAAAAATTCGGTGAATTTAACGTGCAATTTGATTTTTCTGATTTAAATAATGATTAATTTATAAGTTGTTGAAAAACCGGATTTTGATTATAGAACCGATGACCTGCGATGACCTGCGCAATCCAGGATGACTACACGTCCACAGAAGTGAGCAAATTAAAAACGCTCTTGCAAAACATGGATGGGCCTCTGAAGCTGGAGCTATTCGGGCATTGTCCGCCTGAACTGGAAATGGGGAAGGACAGCAGAGTCAGTGTTCGGGCAGACGATTTAGCTGAGAGTATCAGCCAGCCGTTGTTGCGCCAGTTTTGGGCCCAGGCAATGGATCCGAAATCATTGGATTCAGTGCCGTGAGTTTTTTGAGTAATTATTTTTCGTATTTAAGATCATAATTTTCGGAAATTTTATTAGAATTATGTTTTTTATTGATTTTTACTTCATATTTTTGAGTCAAATATTAAGAAGATAATTGTTTTAAAAATACTATATTTCTATATAGTGAGCTGGGTGCCTTGGATGATTGATTTTGGAAGAAGATAGAAAAGGAAGAGAAGAATCAAAATATCAAGAATCAGCATATAAGAAGAATCAAAATCTTAATTGATGATTTTCAGTAGGGTAGCACGCGGGGGGGGGGATCCCCGACATTTTTGGGCCTCATCCCCGTCCCCGACGAGCCCATCCCCGACATCCCCGACCCTCATCCCCGCGGGGATTCGGGGATGAAAATGCACCCCTAAAGATGCCATTTTGGACCCAATTGTTAAGAGAATTTGGCGGAAGACTACCCAACGAGACCATGGCTCAGTGGTACAATGCTGGTTTATTGGCAGTCAGGTCGCGGGTTCAATTCCCGTCGCCTCAAATTTTATTAAAATTATTTCCTTTGTCTTTTTCGTTCATTTTTTTGTTGCTTAACACAAAAATTATTACGAAAACTTTTTAGAATAAAAAACATTAAAAATAATAAATATCATAAAAACTATTTTAATATAATGATAATTATTGAATTTTCAAACAGGAAATAAAAGAAAAGGACATAAAATTAAGCAATTTTTTTAAAAGAAAAGGGTCTTAATTTTCCAAATTTTCTCCGGCGGCCCCTATCGGGACCGCCGCCACCTCCCACAATGATTTGTTTAAAAATTTCATTAAAAATGACCAATTTTCTTAAGGAAAATGATCAAAATTTTCAAAAAAATTTCTCCGGCGGCCCCTACCGGGGCCGCCGGCACCTCATACAGTGAAATTTCTTTATCAAATAATGCTCATTTTTTAATAAAGCTTTGAAAATTTTTTGATATATAACACTCAAAAAAATTTTGGGAAAAATTTTTTTTTGGAAAAAAAGACTTAGAAATTTTTTCACCCATCCCCATCCCCGAAAACCCCGATCCCCGTCCCCGGCCGATTTTCCATCCCCATCCCCGTCCCCGACCGAGCCATCCCCGGAAATCCCCGTCCCCGATTTTTCCCAAATCCCCGTCCCCGTGCTACCCTAGTTGGAAGGAATGGAGACTTATTCGTGCCGTGGATTCCTTGTTTATTTGGCGCGATGCCATTGTGCTGGAATTGAGGTCCCAGGGGAAAAGAATAATTTTTTTCTTAATTTAAATTAATACTCTAAAAAATCCTTAATGTATAAATGCTGAATATCATGTAAACGAATGAATAAAGATTACCAAGAGCTTTTTAATGTTGGAAGAATTTTTAGTAAGTTCTTAATTTTGGCAAAGAAAAAAATCTATATCTATCAAAATATCATCCTGAAGAGAAAAAAATCTTATTCACACTCATATTATTTTATTCCACCACTTTCAGGGACAATTCAAATGGGTGGCTCGATTTCTACATGAAAGGTCGGTGGTGCACTCTGTACGCAAGTGGCAATGCGGACTACGATGACGGCAATGCGGACTAACATGCGAAATTCCTCGACAAATGGCACAAAGCAAAGGCGGCGGTCTCCTTCGGCGCTCAGACAAAGTCCATTCTGTCCATTCCGCGCGCCTCGCTGACAATTCAATCCGGAAACTGGATTCTGTCATCTGTGGAGGCTGATACCATGCTGGTGACTAATCGGAAAAACACTGATGGTCATAAGCTGACCTTCAAGGACGACTTTGTTTCAGAGCTTTTGCAACTCTTGAAATTGAATGATCAACGTTGTATCATTTTTTAGTTTTCAAATTTTTCTACCCTATTTGAATATTATTTCCAAAAAGGGAAATAGTTAGTTCTTTGGTTCCATGCAAATATTCGATAATTTCCCATAATAATTACAAATACAAAGCAATTCAATATGTATGTGCGAATAAAAAAAAACCAAGATCTTAATAATGAAAAATGAATTTTTTCTTCTTTTTACGGTGTCGTTCGAGCGTTGTTCCATATCTTTTTTATCGAAATATTAATAGATTTTTAAACCAAATTGTATTGCATTTAATGCCTAGCATCGGGAAATCTGAATTCAAATAGGTCCGAATTGAAAATTTGAAAAAAATCGTTGGAAAACGCAAATCTTTAAATCATGAGAAATGCAATCCCCCGGGGTTCGGAAAATTTAGAAAGTCCTTTTATAGAAAACAGGGTTTTTGGCTAAATTTTTCGTTTGCTTATTTCTATTGCATATAAAATTCACATCAAGTGTGCCGAGAATTTTTTTATAAAAGCAAAAATATTCTGTGAAATTATAAAATGACAAAAATTATTCCGACAATTATCATAGTAAAATTTTGGGTTGATTTTTTACAAACATCCCATCAGTGTCTCCGATCAAGTAGAGTTATTGGGAGTGTGAACGGTCCCATCAGTGTCTTTGACGTCGGTAGACTTTGCGGGAACGGCCGTAGTTGTGTGCACAAGAGAGTAAGTTCCAAAGAAAGCCTAGGAAAGCCTGTGAAATAATAATAATTAATTTTTGCATAATAAACTCTTAGTTAAACTGCTAAACTTTCTACAAAATTTCAATCTAAACCTATTTTTTACTTGATTTATTTTTTATGCATATATACAATTGCCCTTAAGAAAAAATAGAGATAAAAAGAAATTAAATTTTAATTTTCATTCCAACAACAACGAGAGGATTTATAATATTTTAATTTTTTTCAATAATAAACTTACAAAGATCATCCTCATTGGAAATTGGACGAATTCAATAAACAGACGGAGAGCTATAAAGCGAGTAACCAACCAGATCCAGACACATCGCAAAAGTGATGCGAATATCAGAAGCCCAAAGAATTCAGACAAAAATGATGCCAAGCCACCTTCTGGTACATAGTTTTTGTTGAATTGACTCATTCTAAAAAGTCCAAAAATGGATTTTTTCGTTTTTTATAAGACCTTTAGGTAAATAAATTTTTCCAAAAATAATTAAGGTGTTAATGATAGGGAAAATGAGCAATTGGGAATTTTCATGTCGAAAATATGTTTTCTTGAAAAATATATTTATTTATTTTTTTCGACGTACAGGGGATGGATGATTTTTCATCATCCATTTTTTTCTTATCTTCCAAGCCCATCGTTGTTGTCAAGATCGTTTATTCAATATTCATCGCCACCTCTGTAGATGAGCCTAGGGTGTTCGAATTGTGAATCATTCTCATGCCTACAGCTTACACATTTCTCACCAACATTTCAAGGCAAATTCCCATTTTTTCCTGACACACCATATCGATGAACAACCATGACTAACTCACGTTTCGTGTGATTTGGAGCAGAAAAAATAAATTTATTTTACTATTTTTGATAATTTTGGAATTTTCGTGCATTTTTTGGCCTAACTGTAAGTTGCATTTTTTTGACATCTGTTGATTATTTAGATTATTTTTGCTTTGATAATTAAAATCATTTTCTGGAAAGATCTGTTGGATATTTTTCTATTTTTTATCAAAACTTGGAAGGAATTTTTAATTTAATAGGTAAGTATGCTTTATCTTATAGATTCATTGTAAGATTTCGTTATAAATCTTTGAACATCTTCCCATACTTTGGGTCTTGGTAATTTGGATGGCTAATCGGGTTTATTTGACAATTTCCATTTTTCCCAATAAAGCGAATAAACGCAACATTAAAATATATAGTGGTCAAAATTAAATCAAAAATGAAGCAAAATTGAAGATTGCTTTTAAAGTCAAAAAATGTTGGGAAATGGAATTTTCGACCCACATTGGGTTGCTTAATATACAGGGTGACAAATGTGTAATGCAAGAATTTTCATGATTATAATGGAACATTTCGAACATTTGCAGAGAAACTGGAAACATCACTGAATTTATTGGTGGAAGGATAGAAAAAATAATGAAAATTTTCAAAAAATGAAAAGAAAAAAAGGAGAGATTCAATGTTATTGGCCAATTGGACGTGAATTCAGATAAACTAAATCCTCCGTGATGGTGAACTTTTGATCAGGACATTCCCGACAAATTCCATTCTCCGAATTGGATTGACTGTGATGTGCGAGGGACGGCCTGAGTGTCTGATGAGGTGATCGTCGGCTTTATTTTGTCCAATTCGTTGATGATTGCCGCACGCCAGTTTGCATTGTCGTTGGGGCATCGTAGACCTTAGACCACCCAAATGACCGTTCAAGAAGAAATAGAACAATCCAGAGTTTTGATAGTCACTAAAAAGGAACTGTTTAAAAGTAAGCTGCATCCAATATACATATAACAAAATCAATTTGTTTTACTAAAAATTCCTTATAAAGTTACCCAATTTATCATAATTCTTAAACAATTTTTTTTCTCAAAAGACACTAATTGATAAATTCATTTTCGGATCTATGAATATATAAAAAAATTTCTTTTTTAAAGCATCTTAGACTTTTTTTAGGAACTAATGACTAAAAAATTCTATTCAGCTTTTTGTGGCACTTACATCAATCTCAGAATATTTGCACCACACCATAAAAACAATGAATCCTTGGTGCGGATCAGCCTCCAGTCCCTCCAGCGATATATCATCCCCTCTTCCAATGTCCACACATCATCTTTGGCCCAAATTCCTTCCAACATCCGCTTCAAATCTTCTTTCTCCCTTTTATGTATGTTCTTCTTCAATTTCCTTCTTTTTCTTTTCCATTTCTTTCATGTTCTTCTGTATCTCTTCCATTTCCTTAGTCCGTTTTTCGTCTTTATCCTTCCATATTTGTAATTCTTCCGCCAATCGCTTCCTTTCTTCTTCTTCTTCCTTTCCAAACTAAAATAAATTAAATTAATAAATATTTTTATTAATTATATTACTTTAGCATATTGACTTCTTAACCCTAAACTATTTATTTTTATTTTTTTAACCTAATTATAAAGAGAATTCAGATTAGAAAGAAAAAAGTGTCTTAAAAATTTGAAAGCACAAGAATGGCCAGGAACGTAACCAGGAATAATATAAGCGCGCGTGAAATACTCTATATTTCTGTGGAAAAATATGACAATACAATTCGGTGCTATGTCGTTTTAAGAAAAGTATCATAATTTTTGATCAATTTTTCTTATGAAAATGGTCTAAAATCTTCAAAATTTTCTCCGGCGGCCCCTACCGGGGTCGCCGCCTCTCGTCATCTTTTAATATATTCATTGAATTCATAAAATGAATTTTTCACTAAATTTTCTTCGGCTACTTTTAGTGCTATTTTTTGCTTGCACAGAGACCTTCCCCAAATGATTTCACACCGAAAAATTTTGACGAGGTTTTTAATAGAGGTACGCATTTTGAGAAATGTCGGCACACCTTACCGACGTATGACCAACTCACATTGCATTCTTCTGGTCACAAATGCTACAGCGGAGAGAAACGATTAAAGACTCGAATAGTCATGTCATTTAACCAAAAATATATCAATTTTTGAGATTTTTCCAAAAATGGCAATTATTTTAGAGAATAAATATTTTTAAATTTTTTTTGGAAGGTACGAGAAAATTACGAAAAAGGTACGAGTACGTACGAAGTACGGGCCTTTTTGGGTGGTACGAGTACGAAATATGAGGGTGCAAAAAAGGCCCGGAAAGAGGTACGAATAGAGTCCAGCAAAGTACAAATACAACACTGCCTCTAACTAAGTCCATCATATTGCAAAATATTTCTTTTTTTCTGTGTTTTTAATTTATAATGTTTAAAAGAATTTATTTTTAAATAATTTATAATTTTTAAAAGAATTATCCGATTAGAATTACTTTAATTAATGTTTTAATCCATTCAAAATGTGCGTCGGTTTATAGTTCGTTAATAACTAGTTCTCTAATAACTATTACATCTTTTAACAATAGACACTGATCATAAATGGGCGGCCCCTGATTTTTCTTTTTGATATTTGATTTTACGCTTTCCACTTTTGTTTCACTGTTCACCCACCTAGTTATCAGATTGTTGCCCAATATGACATAAAAACAGAATAGAATAAAAAGCATTTTAAATAATAAAATGGCATTTTTCAAAAAATAAGTCGAATTCGATCAGTTTCGATCCAATTGTAGCATAAAAATTAGTGCTTTGTTTCACGCGAATATTAATGCTTTGTTTCACGCGAAACGGAAAACCGACATGTATAAAATACATTAATTGGCGAAATTAATTTATAGCACAATCCCATTTTTCTTTTTATGTTTTTAGGCTTAATTAATTCATAGTAACTAAATTTTTAAGAATATATTTTTGCGTATAAAAATATTAACTGAAAACTGGAAATAAAAAATAGAATAAAAAATGAATAAATTGAAAAAAATAAATAGGTAATTTATTTTTATTTTTTATTATTTCAATTTTTCCTTTTTTTATTAAAAAAAAAGATTTCTATATGGGTTTGCAATAAAAGAGAAATTTAGTTGCACAACAATTCTTTTCTTTTCAGCAGTTTGGACGGACTTGAAGAGTAAGAAAATGCCCAAGTGTGTGGACATGATACTGGCGATCAAATTGTTCGGAGAAGGATTCTCTGTTCGACTGGGCCATGTCGAAATCGTAGAGCATTGGATCACCCAATTTGGCAGTTACAGATTCGAGCAGCACAACCACGAATTGGGCCAAAGCAACACTATTTGGACACATTTGTTGACCGGAGAATAACCAATGAATAGAGAGGAATAAAAAGAAGAATTTTTTGTTGAACAATTTATTTTATCATGGGATGTTGGCACTTTTGATATTGATCGTTATTTACCTTATTTTTTCTAATACGTAGAACATCCTCTCTAAGCAAAAAAAAACACATAAAGATCAAAATTTATACAGCGAAAATCACTTTAATTATATTTTCAAAAACCTATTTTTTCATAAAATAGCTTCAAAAATAGCTTCAAAATTATAAAATAGCTTCAAAATTATTCCTTTATTTCATTTTCATTATTAAATACCGCCTAATATTTATTTTTAACAAAATAAAAAAGGATTTGATTCTTTTGATTAGAGACCGGACCAAGATAAGATTTTACAAGATTTATCAAGAATCTTGATTCAAGAATCTAAAAAAATCTTGAACCAAGATCTTGTTTGTACCTTTCTGATTTTTCAAGATTTATCAAGATATTTCAAGAAGCCAAATTCAAGATCTTGCCAAGAAAAAAAAATTAAGAATTGTGTTTCTCACATAAAAATGTATGTTTAGATTTAAGGTCCCATTTTTGGCCTTTCGATTTTTTTGAATTTCCTTGAAAAATGTTGAAATTTTTGAAATTTTCGAAAAAATGCAAAAAATCGAAGTTTTTTGAAAATTCGAAAATTTTCAGGAAAATCGAAAAATCGAAAAGACCAAAAGTACCTTAAAATTCTTTATATTTTTCTTTTAGCAAACTTGAGGGTTCAACCATATATATTTCAACATTTTACTAGACTCTATTACATATAAAGAATTGCATATTTTTTTCGCGAGATGTGAAAATCTCTAAGCCTAAGAATTAATTCCAAGAAATTTTCGACAACTAAAAAACGCATTTGTTATCAACAAATGCGTATAAAGAAAAAAAGGCTGAAATAATCTTTTTTTTGAAACGTACCTTCCCTATGATCAATTATCAATATTGAAATTTTATTGTTGATTCATATGTTATTTTATTTTCAATAATATTTTTTTATTATTCAAAGATTTTTTTCTTTAATTGGTAGAAAAACTAAAAAGCTTGAAAAGGGACAAGATTCTTGAATTTTTTGGGTCAAGATTTTTCAAGATAAAGTTTTTTCAAGAATCTTGAACCAAGATCTTGATTGAACCGTTTCTTTTAATTAGAACCATCATTTAATTTTCTTTGGATGATAAATAAATTTTAAAAATGCATTGATTTTTACTTATTTCATTAAACTTTTTTTCATTTGCAATACTTTTTGACCTTTTTAAATTAAGAAGCATTAATTCCAAGAAATTTTTAAATATTTTCAAATTAAATGAATTTATTAAATAATTAAAATAAGAATTAAATTTAATTTTTTTAAATTAAAATATCTACCATTAATCCAACAATAAATCAACCAAATTAATAATCTTTTACCTTTTATAGAGATTTATCATATTATTTTCAAAAAATATTTATTTGATATATTAGTTAATAAATTAAATTACGAATTGCATTTGCAAAATATAAATTATTAATATTTTTTATCTATCATTTTAACGATTTTGACCTAGATAATTTTTAAACGAACTTAATATATTCTAACTGGTGTTTCGTCTGCAGTTTTTATGTCTTTTTTTCCCTTCATCGTTAATACATATATTTAGAAATGGAAGGAAAGAAATGGTAATAAGGTAAAAAGGAAGCAATTTTTTTGTCCATATAATTTTCCTTTCTCACTTGCCAGTCTAGACGTTAAAATTTTTTGTAAAAAATATATTTATAAATTTTTTAGAACTTTTCTCTACAAATATGTCCTACATTTGTATTCGAATGTATCACATATATCTATTGTACCTAATTCTCTTTTCTGTACAGTACCAGGGCAAATGTTTATACTATGGAACAAATGCTTGAATGCAAAACTGGCAAGAACCTGGATAAACTTTTGCGACTCACCTCATATGGTTGTTGGTATGTCAAGCAATGTATATTATTAATCCGAAAATGGTCAAAACATCATCCGTATGTTTTTGTTTTTATATTCTGATGATGTTTTAATCATGTTTGGATGAACAAAATTTTTGAAACGTCAAAAACATGTTCTAAATATTGTAGATAAAGTTTAGAATGTTGGTTAGAATGTTTGTAGAATTATTTTTAAAATATACTTATTAGTATTCTTTACTTATTGTTAGCTAAAAAATATATTATATATTTCCATTATTTAAATCATTTTTACTATTATTTTATTTTATTTTTTCAGTTTATTAGACTTATTTTCAGGTGTGGAAAGGGTGGATCAGGAGTACCTGTGGATGATATAGATAGGTAATCATCAGGACCAATTTTAAATACAAATGCCTATTTTGAACCTTTAGAACCTGATTTAGAACCTATGCTTTATATTTTATATGCCTGATAATCATATAAAATATAAAGCATGTTTTGCACCTTCTATCATTGGATATCTAACTGCATGTTTTTTATATTTAGCATTTTTCGGGCAAATTTTGATATATCTATTTAGCATTTTTAGCATTTTTTTATTGTTATACATCCATATGAAATATATGTTTTTCCCTATTATTTTTCATTTTTTTCGTTGATATAATTTATTTAGATGTTGTAAAAACCATGACAAGTGATACGAATCAACCAGTTGCCTAAAAGAGTTGTGTATTGTGAAGCCATTATGCATTGATATACACAGCGTACCAAATTCGATGTTAAGTTTGTACAATTGGAAGTGCAAACACCCTGATGGCACTGGCAAGAAATTATTTATTCTTTCATTTAAAATTAAATTATAATTTAAAGAATTTATTTTATATTGCACGGTTAGTATTTATCCCTACTATTATAGAAAAAATTATCTTTTTTATTAAATTATTATTTATTTTTTATTCTCATCCATTTAAATAAGAAATCACGCAAAATTTATTTTTAACTATTAATAATCTAAAGGATCGCGGATATCAGTATTTGCGGATATCTTTATTCAATTTTATTTATAAAACACAAATTCTGGTTAGCCTTTAAAAATGGAAGCATAACAATTTAAGGAATGAATCATAGGATAAGAGAAAAAACCACCTTTCTAACTAAAATCAAATAAAATTTATATTACCTATTTAGGATTTTTAAATTGATTTGCTTCAATATTTTAGATTTGAGATTAGTCGTGATTTTAGTCACCATTCTAAAAATTAATTAATAATTTTTACATTCCATTATTTTACTCATCTCTAGAAAGCATTTTCTTTGCCGATAGTCCGAAAACGTTGGAAGCTAAGTATCGCCTCTCGCTTCGTCTTCTTGAACAACAGAAAAACATAACTTTGTCGGAAATGCATCAAAATCGTACCAAACGATCATTGTTACCGAAATTGCCGATCCAACGGAGGGGAGAACCGAAGTGTGGCGAAAATAGCAAATGCTATGCAGATTTGTGCGAATGCGATCGGTGTGTAACTGTATAAATACAATAATATTTACTTTTCATATTTTTACATGAACTCAATTTTTAATCAATTTTATTGAGTTAAAAAATTAATCAAAAGTTATCAAATATAAAATAGCCTTAATATTGTACCGGAATCATTTTATTTTTCAATTTTAAGTGATTGCTACATTATTATAATATCGTCACTAACATCGATATTTTTGTCGGTGTGAATTTTTAAATCTATGACATCTAATTCATTAGTTCATTTATTGATAATTAAATAGACATTAAGACGTTGAAAAAAAATCGATTTTGCACAATTACTTCCTGCCGAACTTTTTTTTATAATTCGAAAGGACGAAAGTACGAAAGAAAGGAGAATTTTATGCTGATTTTTTTTCGTAATTGGAAATAATATGAAAATTTTTCAAAAACCTGAATTTAAGTGAAAAAAATGAAAATTACGATATTTTCTATAGAATTTCGAAAAATTGTATTTTCAAAACCAGCATATAATAATTCTGTAAAATTATGCTCTTTATATTTACGACTTTTCGAATTCTAGAAAAAAATTTTGGCAAATTTTTATGTCAATTGTATCAATTTGTATCAATGTCTAATAAAAAATAATATAATAAAATTTATATTTCAGAGAATTCGCCAATTGTGTATCAGAAGCTCCATGGCCACTTTCGGGCAAAAGTTGTCCCGAGTAGGCTGTCAAATTATCAAGGACAAATTGAATGGACTATTTTAGATTAATAAAGAATAAATAAAATAACTTTTTTATTTTTGATCCTTCCTTATTTTACAAATAATCATAAAAATTAACGTTGGAAATTGTCGCTGAAATAAATCTTTTATTTCGATAAATATATATTGCTGCTGATTATACTTGAAAAACAAATATGAAATATAATCATATCTTTATTTTTTTAAATAATATGGACCAATTTTAATTAGATTTATAATTTAATATTTATGTATTCAATTTTTTTAAATCAAATTTGCATATCAAATCACCGAATTTTTCTATCTGTTAATGTTTTTTTACTTCATTTCGATTAAATCTAAACAAATCGATTGAAAATTTCAGACTGCATATGTCTTATTCCATAAAATTTTATTTATAGGACCATTACCCTTCTGCGAATTGGCGAAAAATCGCGACCCACGTGCAACAAAAATTAATTGACAATTTTGTATGATGGGAAATTTATGAAAAGAAATAGTATAGAATCATATAGACATTCATATGAATCTATTAAACTAAAAATCATAGAGATCGGTTAAAAAAACAGGGCAGATTGATATGTAACAAAACCTAAACATTCAAATTTTGGAGTGAATTTCCATTTTGTCCACTTCACAAACTACCCTGGTTTCTTAACAGATCCTTATGATTTTTAGTTTATACATACATAATTTATAAAATATTATCTTTTGGAGCTTCAATCGTTTATCTAATTGTAAACTGGAGTATAATATAATGCCATGTTGATATGCTAATCCTGGAAAATTTATTGAATAATTTGTGAATTCGGAAAGATAACAAAAATAATTTAAATACTGAATAATTTTTTATCATTAAAAAATATTTTTTACGCACTGTACCCTCTATTGTATTCCGGGGATCAAATATCGGTCTCGAGTCAGGAAAATTTGAGTCTCGAGCAGCAATAGTTTCGAGGAAATGATTCGGCACGGTAAGATCTTCTAATAAATTGGGAGGGTGTCGAATCTTTAAAATCATAATCCTATAATAATCTCAGAAAGTTTTTCAGATTTCGTTAAAAATTGTATAAAATTTTAAGGTTGGTCCAAAGTTATTATTTTATAACATCTTTCCGGAGAAAAAATTCAATTTTTCGGATAATCCCTCTCGTCTTTTAGTCATTTAGTTTATTTAGTATTATAATGACTTTTGCTATTTTTTTAGCTTTGTAAGGTTTTCTATAATTGAAGTGCTTTATTTTAGAGGGTACTTTTTTAGAAGAATAATTATTTTAGAGGAATTACGAATTATGATAAATAAATCAAATAGAATAATGAATGCAAACCGTTTGAATTAGAAAAAATGGGAATTAGGATTAAACCTCTCATTTTGTTCCATTGGTGAAGAATGGATGACTTATTCCTTAGCTTTTCCTACCTCGATGCTGATTGATCGAACCAAATTGTCGATCGACGAGCTGAGTGAGCATTCGAATGAGTTTGGCCTTTCCTATTTCCTGCCCTTTGCTGCTGGATAGAGAATATAATAGGGTGCTCCGGGACCGGGAATAGCAAAACCGGGATCGGGACCGGAACCAGGTTTTCAACCGGGACCGGGACTGACCGGGACCAGTCCTTAGTATAAAAATTTAAAAAAAAATTTTAAATCTTGAAAAAAAAATTATCAAAAAAATCTTTAAATAGAAAAAATGCAGAAAATTGTGCTGAATCTTGTCTAATAAGATTTATAAATTTCAGTGAAAATTTTGAAATATCAAAAAATTTGGAGTACAGTAATTAAAAAATAAAATTAAAAATCCGAAAAACCCCCTATGAAAAACCCTACCTAGATACCCCTTGTTTAACCCCTTTAATCTTTTCACTTCTTTCCACGTACAGCCAATGAAATTTAAAATTTTTGAATTTGAGTTACCTTTCAACTCTCTGACATCCAAGGTTAAGAAAATTGAACATTTTTTTGGTAAAAACCAATAATTTTTCGAAAAAATTAAAATCATGGCTTTTCATGGCATCTGAAGAAATCATGGCAAACATGGCGAGGACCCCATTATCATGGCAAATGCCATTTTTCCAGGGTAAAAATAGACACCCTGTCCTAAGGAGATTGATGGATGGGCAAAGGGGAACTGTGGAAAATTTTGCTTTTTTAAGCGAAAAAAATTAAATTTCTTAAAGAATTTTCACCATAAAACTCATAATTTTCCCTTCCTCCCCCTAAAATTTTTCAAAATTTCGCCAAAAATGCCATTCTTAAGGGTGCATTTTGGTCCCGTTTGGTCCCGGGCTTGAAAACCGGGACCGGGACTCCCCGGTTTTTGAAAACCGGGACCGGCACTCAAGTCCCGGGGTGACCAGGACTTCCCGACCGGTCCCGGTCCCGGTTCCGTGGCACCCTAACATAAACAGCATGTTAATGAAATAGGTCTATAATTTTCTGGGTTGGTCTTTTCCCCTTTCTTAAAAATAGGAATAACTATAGATTCCTTCGAAATGGAGGGTAATTTTTCTTAAAAAAGGATCAGAAAATTTCAAAATTTTCTCCGGCAGCCCCTATCGGTTCCGCCGGACTCTTTCTTTTTTCGAAGTGGTTTTAAGCAAAAAAAATATCAATTTTCTTAAGAAAAGGACGAAAAAATTCTCAAAAAATTCTCCGTCGGCCCCTATCATAATCGATGGACCCCGCTCCTTTGCGAAGTAGTCTGTTTTGTAAATTTAGGCAAATTTTGGGATTCGGAAAAGACCACTTACTAGATGGATTCCGAAACCCAAAATTAAAGGAAGAACATTGAAGAGAGGAAAAGAAAACATGTCAAAAATATGAGCTGAAAAGCACACCTAATTGTAGAGAAGTAAGAGAGTTATATGTATAACAAATTCTCATCAATCATTCATCCGTATTCATTAAATATGTAAATTTGAATATTAATTTTTTGGAGAATTAGGCAAAATTAAAGGATGAGCATTTGAAGAGAGGAAAAGAAAACATGTCAAAAGATATGAGCAAAAACACACAAATATTTGTAGAGAAGTTTAAAAAATAAGATAACAAAGAGCATCACTAGTTCATGATCGAGAAAATTCCTGAGTATCTTAATTTTTTCTCAAAACTTCCACCGATGGACATCTCGAAAATCAATTGATGTTGCGCGACATATCTTAATCCAAGTCCATGCCATGGTAGTTCCAACATCAAGCATCGGTTCAAAGACTCGTTGCATTGCTTCTTGCGATCTGTCCGCATTCGTCAGTGATCGGATTGTTCGGCAGGTTGGGATTGACCAATGCATCGTCGGGATTGAAATGCCAAAGTTCTTGTTCAGATCCAACTGCCCAGGATAGCACAGCCACAAACCTAAAATGCTATTAAACTATGAAAATTTAGATAAATAATAAAATCTACAATTCCCAAAAATGTAAAATTATTTCTCTACAGAGTTTATCTGTAATATTTATTATCACAGTAGTTTATGACAACACCCGATTTTTTGTGAGCTTTTCTTTTACTGAATATATCTTTATTTTCAATTGTTTCAAGCTTTATTTCTATCTATATTGAGTAATTTACTGGGGTGCTTTTATTAGAGAGGGTTCTTTTATTCTTTAAAGCTAGTCCAAGAGTTGCTTAAGAGAGGATGCTTATAATAGGAGAGATACTTATATTAGCGAAAATATAGTAATTAATCAAACCTCAAATGTAAGCTATCCATTATAGACCTGATGTGCCTTGATGAAAATGCTTGTTATATTCCTGGTATGACTTTTCAGGGTTCGAATTTTGGTCGATACTGTGCCAAAAGTACAGTTGTATACCCAGGCTTCAAATTGCTCTTCCATGGACACATTCAGATTAATATGATCTTGAACGGAGGCATAGAACAAATCACCAAAGGGTAGAGTGAGCGCGGTTCCATTACCCGGTAAATTGTCCTAAATTACTATGAAATTATATATGTATAAATCAATAAAAATATCATTATCAAATAAAATATCATAAATGTCTACGATCTCTCTTTTTTCATGGCGTATTCCAGTTCGAGTATTCGCTAAAGTTACCAGGCATCTTTTCCGGGCCCGATTGCATTCTCGGCCACCGATTGTTGTTCAAATTCGGGATCGACTAATGCATGGTCGGGATTGCAGACCAAATTTCTTTTCCGGGTTCAACTGACCAGGATAACACAAAAATAACTAAAATATTTTATTTACTTATCAAAACTAAAATTACGACAATGTCAAAAAATTTCATTTAGCTGATCTAATTCTTAATTATTTCTAGAGAAATTATAAGATCAAAGTCTTATAATAGTCAAAGTGATATGGGGCTTTTCTAACCGTACATACACCTCGATATTACCAACCATATCATCTTGCTACCATAGCAGGCGGCTATAACAGTATGTTTGGACATCAAAAACTAATAAATTGTGCGTTATTTAAGCCACCGATCGCCACGGATAACCGATTACCCGTGGAGCAGGACTGCCGAATACCGCGTTTTTGGCCCCTACCGCATATCACTACCGGTTTTTAAAATATTTTAACCGCCTCTCTTTCTCTTTCTCTCTCTCTCTCTCTCTCTCTCTCTCTTCACTCCCACTTTACCTCTCGTCACTTCATCTTTACTTATCCCTTAACTTGCTCCCTTAATTCTCTCTCCTCTCTCCCTCATCCTCAATCTCTTTTTTCTATATTTAATTTTTTCACTTTTATTTTTCTCCTTCTCTCATTTCCTTCTAACTCTTCATTCATAATATCCTTTATCACTCTCCCCTTCTCTCTCATCCTTCAAAATCTTCTTTTACTATCTCCCTAATCTCTTTCCTTAAACTCTCCCTCCCAGATTTTACTTTGACTCTTTTCTTTCTCTTCATTTTCTCTGTTACTCTGTCCCTTCGCTTTCTCTTTTTCTCTTTAACTTCACCGAGATGGTCTCTTCACTAATTACTATAGAAAAAGAAAGAAGTGAGAGAGAAAAAGAGAGTGAATAAGTGAAGAGAGTGGGGAGAGAGTGAATGAGAAAACGAAGTGGAGAGAGAGTTGCGAGTGAAGAGGAGAGAGAAGAGGAAGAAAAATTTCTTCTTTTTCTCTCTCCTTTCTCTTTCACACAACTCTCTTATCATTTTTCTCTCACTCGTTTCACTCTCACATCTTTCTCTCTTCCTTCTCTTTCTTTTCATTCTCTACCCTCTCTTCCTCCTCTCTCTCCCTCTTCACTCTCTTCTCAACTCTTTCCCTTCTCTCTCTCCTTATCTCTTCCCCTTTACTTTAAGCCCTTCACTTTAATCCCTTTTTTTTCTTCTCCTTCATCCTTTTCTCTCCCCTTAACTTGCTCAGAAATTTTTTTCCCATTTAAAAAAAGAAACTAACCTTTTTGATTTATTTGTAACATTTATAATAAAAATTAAGATCAATTTTAATAAAAATTACAGGAATTGTTCAATATGATGAATAAATTAATATTGAGAATATAGTAAAATATGTTCATAAAATAGAAGCTAAATAACAAAGCTAAAAATATTTTTACGTGATATTTACATGCCATTAAGGGCGAAAAATGTGACCATTTATGTAGAACAAGACAGTTAGAACTTTTTAGACCTGACAAACAATTTTTATCAAAAAAAGTGCATAATTTTATGCTCTATTTGTTGATCTTTTCAATTTCCCCAAAAGATGAATTTTTGAACTTTCGAACTTTTGTCGGAAATTCGAAAGCCAAAAGGACCAAAAGTAAGGTAGAAAATACGGTCTAATTTTTCTTTGTATTTTTTTGGTCTAACATAGTATAAAAAAGCTTCTAAAATGTTTGGTTTTAATGGCCCTTTTTAATGACTTTAATGGCCAAAAGTAAAATTCCACAATATATCGGTGAAAATTCGAACTATCAATGTTAATAAATCTTGACAATAATATTAAGCAATCGAAGTTCATATTGATGACTGTACATATTGAGTTGATTTCATTTCCCAAATATCCCTATTTTACCATTCCAACTCCGTTGGAATTCAATAAATGATGAATCATCAAAAATCGCCAATCAATTGTCTGGGAAAATTTTACGATTTTTAATTAAAGGCAATAGTGGAAACTATGGCAATTAGTTTGAGTTAAATTTCAGTCGTGATTATTTAAAATCGAAGAAATACAAAAATAAAATGCAGCAAAATGCAAAAATAGTTTTAATTTTCAATAATGCCAAAGGGATCTTTGATCAAATATTATGTATTCAACAATTGTGAAAATTGAATAATGGCCATTTCTAGCCATGAAACCTAAGCTTAAAAAGTTATGAGGAAATTATAAAAGTAGAATTGAAGATTTTGAGAAAACTGTACCAGTACACAGTATCAGTGGTCGTGGGGTACATACTAAAAATGAAAAAGTTCGGTAGTGATTTTAAGATGTATACAGGGTGACAAAAAGTCCTTCTATTAACAATTCACAAGGAAAAAACAGCTTTTTTGAAATGTATCACACTCTTAAGGGCAATACAAAAATTGATCAGAACTTTTATTTAAAAAAAAATTCGATGTTCTTCCTGTTCGAAATCCTTTACATATACAATCCGATGATTTTTGGGGCCGATCGATTGGGCCCTACCGATAATAAACTGGTCATAACTTTTTTTTGAAAGCGCAAATTTTTTGAGATCTTGGTATTAAGCTCTGAATGTCTGCTAAAAAAAATGTAAAAACCACCATCCGAATTGGCCAATTAAAAAAAAGTTATGGCCAGATCTTTGGCCAAAACCAAGATGTTATGGTTTAACGTGGCCATAACTTTTTTTCTCCTTGGATCTTTTGACGTTTATAGCAGACATTCAAGCTCTCTATTAATAGTTAATACCAAGATCTCAAAAATCTGTGCTTTTAGAAAAAAAGTTATGACCAGTTTATTATCGCTGGCGCCCAAAGGGCGGCGCCGAAACTAATAACTAACGAGGCTTATCCTATTAGTGAGAATATTTAGAAAATTTTTTAGTTTAGTTCTTAAAGGAGTTCACAGATTTGTAACCCGGGGAAAGGGAGGCAAGCTGGGCCTGATTTTCTAAGAATAAATGACCAAACTTCTTAAGAAAAATATTAATTTTTCTTAAAATTTTTTGCTGCGCTTCCTATCGGAATAGCCGTTGAAGAAATAGTGAAAACTATAGTTCTTCTATGTTGACTATTTTAACAAAAAATCTGAAGACAAAAATATTCAGAATTTTTTTTCTAGATTTTTTAGTCTATAATTTTTTAAGCTTATCTTGAAAAAAATCAACGAATAATTCGACAAATTGCGACTTTCCTAGGAATTTCGATTGGGGTCGAAACACATAAAAATTTTTTCTGATTTTTCCAACCTAAAAAGTTTTAGCCCAAAGTGTCAAAATGGTATTTTTATATGCCCAAGGTTAATATACAGTATACACATTAATTTGTCCTGCGGGATAATTTTTTTATTATTATTTTATTAAGTTACCTTATAAAATGTCGATAATGATGAGCTTGTGCCTGCGGAAACGGGACTTCCATCCGGAATAGTATGCGCAATGTGGACATTGAAAGACCGGCTACGAATTAAGGGGAGGTATAGATTGTCGAAAATCAAAAATCAAAAGATGAGTTGTACTTTTCAATTGCCAACTATGCGTCAAAGATAAATAAATTGGTAATAGCGAAGAAGAAGCCATTCTATTTTAAAATATTTAAGAAAATTTCGAAGTTTTTGGCCGAATTTAAAAAAAATAGTAGAGCATAAAATTCTGCGTAACTTTTTTTTATACGTTGGTCTAACAAGCTTCAAAAATGTTTTCGGCCAGACTGGCCACATTGGGAATTTTTCAAGTCCTAGCATCGGTGAAAAACATTCGTATACGTAGGATCGTTAGCCCAAAACTACCAATATTGGGTCCATAATTCTAAAAAAAAAATTCAAAATTTTTGGCGCAAAAAGTCTTTAGTCTTTATCAATCTGATGATCTTTTAATTTTTGGAATTCCTTAAAATTTGTTGAATCCATAGAGAAAAAATTGGGATTTTTCAATAAAATTCGGAAAAATTAAAACGACCAAAATATCTGGTCAAAAATTATCTTTTGAAAATTAGCCTTACAAGCAGAAAAATTTCTAGTATTATGGACCAAAATACTGGCGGTTTTGGACAAATGACATAGTACCAAAAAATTAGAAAATAAAAAAAATAGCAATTTGTTTTTTGTAATTCAAATAGAATAAAAAGTAAAGAATAAAAGAGTAAATAATTCTTAAAACCAAATTAACATCCCAATACGCTCACCACCTCCGAAAAGGGACGTTTCAGTGTGTAGACGAGAAAATTGCTTATAACTCAGCTTAAGTGCACCTAGAGAAACTAGTTTAGTATCGGTAGAGAGGTTTAAATGTCTGCTATAAAAAAATGCGAATGCTTATCCAGATTGGCCAAGTGTAAAAGAAGTTATGGCCAAATTAAAGCAAAAAATCGTGGTTTGGGCCAAAGTCGTGGCCATAACTTTCTTTGCGCTTGGCCAATCCGGATGATCTCCTTTGCACTTTTATAGCAGACAATCAGACCTATCTTTGGAAATCAAATTCTTTTCTGTAGGGAAGTTGAGATATAGGCAATTTTCTAATTTCCACACCGTAAAATCCCCTACCGGCCCACCCCAACTCCCCCACCTTAGCAACGACCGCTGGTTTCCGATTTTGTTGTGCTGTTGATAGATCTGCATCGGTGACCACTGGCTTCATTATTTTGGCTCGCTAAAAAGTCCAATTTAATGGTCTTGACATATTTTGAGAAAAACAAATTAGGGGTGATTTTGTGGATAAAACATTCATTTTTAAATTTGCACATTAGGACGAAAAAACTTTCATCCAATAAGAAAATTTCACCATAATAAAAATAATAATTTCATCATAATAAAAGGTGAACAAACAGAAATTTCGGAAGAGACATAAAAATTAATTAATTTTTTTTAAAAGAAAAGGGTCTATATTTTCATCTGACGGCTCTTATCGGGACCGCCGGAAGGTGCTATGTCGTTTCAGCCAAAAGTGCCAAAATGAAAAAGTGGTCCCTATAAACTTTTTTGTCATGCAGGGAAGTTAGACAAAAACTTTCAAAACTAAAGTTGTTCAGAATTTTATGCCGATTCTGTTTATATAAAAATTATTTTGAATTTTCGATTAAAATGCCGATTTACTTCAGTTTTATTGAAAATTAAGGTTTTTCCTAATAATTTCGACATTTTGTACGAAAATTCGAAATAATTTTTATACCATCAGAATCAGCATAAAATTCTGGACAATTTTGCTATTTATACTTTTTGTCTAACAACTCTAACAAAAAGTTTTTAGGGACCACTTTTCCATTTTGGCACTTTTGGCTGAAACGCCCATTATGGCACCTTTGGCTGAAACGACTCAGCAGGCCGCCGGAACTTCACAGAGTGAAATTTCTTCAAAAATCCCTTTAATTTCGCTTCAAAAATGAATTTTTAAATAAAACAATGTTAGAAAATAAAGAAAAAAATTTAAATTTAAAAAATTCCTAAAAAGTCAAAAAATTCATCCTCAAGAAAATCGTGGATCCTCCCCTGTCCCCTACCGATGGTCCATCCCTGTCCCCGTTCCCCAACTAATCCAGCCCGGAAATCCCCGTCCCCGATTTCTCCAACATCCCCGTCCCCGTGATACCCTACACCAATGTATAACCAACCAGCAATCCTCCAATGTCCATGTCCCAGCTCCACTCTCGTTCCATCCAACGCGTTCTTGACGAAAAATTTGGATTTTGCTCGTCCTCATTGTCCTGCTGCTGTTCTTCAGTAGGTGTCATGTTGTTAGTCTGGGGATTCACCTCCCCATTCTCCTGCTGCTGAGAGTCCACAGCGAGTACCTCGGACATGCTCAAGTTGCTTACAGTGATGCCAACCGGCATGCTCAGTTTGCCAAAATACATTTTTACATGCAAAGTAGGTAGAAAGATGAAAAGATGCCTAAAAAATAGAAAGGAAATGGTGCTGTGTCGTCAGACCGCTATAGACTGGGCCTTTAGCGTTCATCGTTCAATAAAGATCTTGAACAACGATTGAAAAATCTTGAAAAAAAAATTCAGAAATGGTTCAATCTGAATCGAAATTCTTGAAAAATCTTGATCTTGAAAAACCCTGAGCAAAAAAAAAATTCAAGATGTTGAGCAAGATTCAAGATTTTTAAAATGTTTTTCATTATTGAAAATTGAGCTGAAGTACAATTCCCTATACCTTTTTTTCTAGGTTGCGCCTAAGCTAACTTACAGCATAACCATTTTTCTAGTTCCGAGGACTGAAAGGGCCAGACTGAAATGTTCTGTTTCGAAGGAAATAGGTAGATTAGATCACTAGAGTAAAATGCCCAAAATTCAGAATCAATGCCCAAATGGGTAGTGTGGGACGCCAATAAACCATACATCACTCTGCAAGTTTGTAAAATTGAGACAGCCTCCTAAGCATCTTAAAAGCAATTAATCATCCCCCGAGGGTCATTTCCCTAGTCCATTGTCGTCTCAATATGTATTTCTGTGACCAAAAAACAGGGGCAACAAATGTTCAGAAAAACTTGCAATTTTTGGGAAAGAATGCCAACCAACCAACCGGTGATTAATATCCAAATTTCAGTCACTTTTGGCAAGTTGAGCTTGGAGGGAAGGGTTTTGGCGAAAAAATATTTTCAATCTCGTGCTGATGTGTCGTTTGGCGAAAAATATTTAAAAAAAAAAACAGAGTATTTGGGTGCTAGGTCGTTACCGCTAAAAATCGCCACAAGGGGGTTAAAAAAACCGCCAAATGCTGTAGTCTGGCCGAAAACTTTTTTTTTGTAAAAAGCAAATTTTGTAGAATTTTATTTTACTTTTCCAAATTAAAAATTTTGATTAAGGAAAAGCCCTAAGATATGTTCGAAAAATTTCGAAATTACTGTACAACTTTGCTTTTATACTTTCGTGAAAATTCTATAGCATATGACGGCTTTTTAACGTCCCAGCATCGGTATTAATGAAATATTCATGAAATATTAGTAGGTATATTTAACAGTGGAAAACGATTGATATGATAATATTTAAAAATATTTAAACATAGTAATATTCATTATCTATTTATTCATTTTGAAAGAAAATCAAAGATTTAACAAATCCAATAGTTTATTAGCCATCATTTGATATTGTCTAATTTTTGAGAGCTTTAAACTTGTTTTCCCATACTTTCCAATAAACAACCTTTTATCAGTAAAGGCCCTTTTTGACACATTTTCAAGAAATGACATGCCATTAACTACTTCCCTTTTTAGTAACTGATTTTATTATTATTTACGCCGAACGACATATCTATCACTTGCTAGAATAGTTTAAACATTTTTTCTCTAAAACCTCAATTTTCAAATATTTCTGAATAATTTGGAACTTTTTGTTCAAAATTCGAAAAGCTAAAAAGGACCAAAATATTGAGCACATCGAATTCTGCATAACTTTGATTTTTATACTTTAACAACCTCAAACAAAAAAGTTTTTATTTTGGTTATAGCTCGCATACAGTTTTTAACGCCCCTTGGCGGTTTTTTAATGTCCCAGCCTCATTTTTTTAGTTTCTCAGCATTTGTCTTATATGGATTTGCCCTTTTAAGTTTCGCGCAACCACGGATGTAATCAATAAATGCATTAAAATCTTTTTTAACATTAAATTTTATTTTATTCGGAATTATTTAAAAAAAAGATAAAATGAATTATCTGCGGAATTTCATCGTCAGCAAAAATTTTCAAAATTACGAAATTTTGATCCAACTCAGAAATGGACATTTTCGATCGACTTGGCATAGCTCAGTGTTCGTCAGACATCCATTTCATACAAAAACTGCTTGAACTCGGCCATGTCCAACTGCCCGTCATGGTCCTGGTCCACCCGCGCCATGATTCGGCCACAGGGTACATCCTTGAAGGGCATGTAGCGGATTTTGCCGTCATACTTGACAAAAAAATCGGGGTACTTTTACAATTTTTGTCCACCATTTTTTATTTTTTTTCTATAAAATTAAATCTTCTAAGGATAAAAGAAAGTTCAAGCAATTTTTGCGTCGATGGCAGCAAAAACATCAAGGAAAATGGTATTTTCAAAGGTGGTGATCTTGATTTATTCTGTTTACGTTTCCGTTTTTTGAAAAAAAAAAATCAAATTTTTTTTTGTAAAATCGTCTAAAAACGAGTGCCCGGGTGCAATTCTTAACGCAGAATCTGATTTTGACGTCCGTTTTGACTGTTGGACATCATTTTTGACGCTGACGTCAAAATTGTTCCATATTTATCTAAAAACGACTTCGCTTGGTTAATTTTTGACGCTGAATCCGATTCTGACGTCAATATTGACGTGTTGCGTCATCTGGAGTCACTTTTTGAATCTGATGTCAAATTTTTTAATAGTAATATCATTTTTTAATTTTACTCCTGGGAAGTCGTTTTTGGATAATTTTATGAATTTTTTTTCTCAAAAAGTTGGAGATGTAAACTAAATCTAGGCGAGAAGACCAATTCTCCTCGAGGAAAATTTTTTCCGCGCTTTTAAAGTATTCGATCCTTCAATTAGTCTACAAAAAGAAATGGATTAAAATTAAAAATACCAGAAGATAGAACATAAAAATTCTGCACTAAATTGTCTCTGGACATTTTGGCTAACAAGATCTGAAAAAAAATTTTGGAGAACGTTTTGAGACATAACCTCAACTGAACAAGTACCATTTCGATCCAATTAATTCTTTTTTGTGGAAATTTTTTAGTTTTAAATTTTATTCCAATTTCAAATTGGTCTGCAAAAATGATTAGATTTAGCATAAAAATTTCCACAGGAGAGCTTTTAGATAGAGAAAAATTTCGGAATTTTACATAATAAACTGTAAAAGTACCAATTTCGGCTTCAGTATGGCCTCCAACTGCTTGCCCTCGTCTAGCATTTCCTTGAGCTGATCCAAGAACCATTCACATGCGATATCGTCCTGAAGCCAATGAATGAATGGGACATTGAGCGATAAATTTTAATTATTGAAATTATTAAATTCATATTTTATATGGGCGGCACGAAATATTTCTGACCGAAAATAAGATCATGGCACTTAAAATTTTAAAAACCAACTTATAAATTTAAAAATACGCAAAAAATTATGCCGGATTGTTCCGTGTGAAAAGTTCTTAGAGAATTTCTAGAAATTTGGGAAAATGCGTTTTTTCAAAATAACGCTCCCCCCTTAAAAATTTATACAAAAAGATCAGGCCAAATTTATATGTGCCTTTTCAAACAAAATTGTCCGCAAATTTATTTTCCGGACAATTCACCCGATGTTCCACTGAAGGGCCAATGATGCGACGCTTCGACCGTTTTGTTGTCGTCGGCACCACATTTTCGACATCTGCTTTGGTGATAAATCCGTCTTTGTCGGCATCCATTATCTGAAATTGAATTGCCATGATTTTAATAAAAGCTCTAAATCCCCAACAGAGATACGGTACTTAAATAGTCAAAAAAATTTTACTCGTAAATTCTAAAATCAACTTCACGGTGGAAAATTTTGACGTCAATTTTGACGCGTCATCTAACGTCACCTTATGACATTAAAAAGTGACGTCAGATGACGCATTACATCATAATAGGATTCAGCATCCATAACAATGCTGGGTAAGTCGTTTTTGGATGATTTTTCAAAAAAAATTTTTACGTCATATGTAAGATCTCATATGTTACGTCAAAATGGACATCATAGTCAGATTTAGCTCAATAGGAGGCGCCGGAAAAATTTTTGACGATTTTTAAAGGAAATCAAAAAATTTTCTACTTTTTCAAATTTTCCACTTTTTCAAAAAAAATTTCACCAAAAATTTTTAGCAGGGGGACCCTTTTCATTTTTTTCAAAATTTCTTGATCTTAAAATTACGGATTTTTACGGATTTTTCACAAAAAATAGTAACTCGTAAACCGTAATCCGTAACCCAAAAGACCCCGTAATTTCGGTAATCCGCAATCCGTAATTACGTCCACCCCTGGTTCCGGCATTAGCAAAATTAATTTTGATCTTGGTATCAATAGATAGGTCTGAATGTCTGCTACAAATTTACCAAAAAAGAAGAACCACATGGCCAATTTGGAAAGTTATGGCCAAAACAATCACTCGTATCGACCAAAAGTGCTTGCACGAGTGATTTTTTTGGCCATAACTTTTTTCTAACTGGCCAATTCGGATGATCTTTTGGCAAACTTGTAGCAGACATTTAGACCCTATCTTTAGACATCAAATTCGGCGCTAGTGACAAATCGCCCCCTTTGGGACTCTAATTTTTATTGAGTCTCGGGACTCAACATCGTTCATTCACATCATTTTATCATTCAACATTGTAATTTTCACGCAATCAAAGAAATCTGCCAGTATGAAATATGGATCGGTGTAAAAAAATTACCACTGCCGCGCTCTATTCCTCCAAAGAACCACATTTGAGTACCACGTTTAGGTTTTCCGCGTGTTGAGTCCCGAGACTCAATAAAAATTAGAGNAACTCGATGTTCCATCGAGCTATAATTTTTCACTATCACGATTATGGAAGCTCTGATAATAATCTCTTAATTATCAAAAATTGACAATGTTTTGTTAGACTCTCAAGAAGAAAGCCTTTATAAATAAAACATCTATTTAACACTCTTTTGCCTATTGAATGAGAAACCTGAGAGGCCTATTCAAGTTATGAACTTCAATTGTTTATGCATTTTAAGGACTTTTTTTTTATTGCTTCCAAATCCTTGTCATTCGGGCATAGTTATTATAAGTTATCATAAACATAGCCATAGGTATTCACATCAAATTCATGCATACTGATCAGCTAAAAATTTATATTAATTCTCATTCTGTTCATTTTTCAACAATCTTTTCGCTCTGGACTTGATATGCATTTTTATTGCAAAAAATCAAAAAATTAAACCAACCCTAAGCCTATAGGATTTTTTACTGATAATTATTTTCGCGCGCCGAGCATCCAGTCTAAACCATAAGCCTAATAATTTATTTTATGGTCCAAAACCCCTGATAGCTATTATAACCCTAAAGCCCCACCTGCTGGGCTGCTGATAATTTATGTCATTTTCGGCTTCCATTGTCAACCCATCAATTTTTCCCTCCGGGCTTGACCATCACTATTGTCATCATCGTCATATTTTATTTTTTATTGGGTGCAAACCGTCGCCAAAAGACTGAGGAGTGAGTCCCATAATGGGAATGTTGGCTCCTTCTCCCCCCCCCTCACCTCCATTCTTTGCTTTTGGTCTCACCCCGACGACCATTTTAATGAATGGGCGTCCAGAATCGGGGCCTCGAAGACGAATTGTGTCGTCGTCGCCATCGTCATTTAGAGAACGCATCATTTCTTACAACCAAATATACATTATTGGCCTATTCTGCTCTACAGTCACTAGTTATCATTAAAAATTTAGATCTAAAAATATTCCGCTAACACTTAGATTTGTATTTAGCTGAATTACATATATGGACGTTAATGTAATTTTTTGATCTTCAAGGACCTTTTTAGATCCAGAGTTTTTAAATTTAAAGATATAACTAAAAGAGCTTTACAAGATTTGTAGATTTGTTATCAGTCTTTGGGAGAATTTTATTAAGGCCATTAATTGTTGGATTTTGTTTTACATAATACTGTATTAAAGGTTTTTTATTGGGTTAGACTCTGCTTAACTTCATCAAGTACTCACTCTATCGATCTTTAGGAATCGATCAATACTTTTTGGACCATATAAAATTAGGTCTATTGGTAAAATGATTAAGGTTAATAATATAGGTCCAACCAACTATTGGTAAAATGGACAATTTTCGCAGCATTTCTGTCTGCTCCCCTGGAAAGATTGATTGATTGTGTGGGACCAAATGCAAGAAAGTGATCAAAGTCTGACCAGAACCATTGGTCCTTGTTGGTTAGAGTGATAAGTGGATTTATGCGCAAAAGCTTAGTCTAAACACAATTTGTCGTTGTCCATCAGCAAAACACAACAAACACATTCAACTATGTGTGAGTTTTCCCAGGGGACCAACGCGAATGAATGAATGGTGATGATAATGGCGAAAAATCATTCGTCGTTTTCCAGTTTGCTATTGCTAGCACCCCGTTGATTACCCAACTAGCACAGCGATCAACTGCTGCGCTATGGTGATCGGCGGCGTCGTCGATCGGTGGACAGTGGGTGTGGTGCGCGTTAGGGCCAGTTTCTGCGCGAGCAATTCCCCCGTCCCCATACCCTAAGGGCTCAAATGCTTATTTTATTAAAATTTATTTATTTTCCCCAGCTTGAAATTCGTATAGGATCTGAATCGCATTTAGTTTTCACCATTAAACATCAATAAGATGCGAAAAAAAATTTGATTTTCTTAGTTGACAAAGAATATTTAAAAAAATGCTCAAGATCATCAAAAAAAATATACAAAAAAACTTATGACCGATGGTCATCAATGTGCCATATACAAACTTTTAATGATAAAAATCAACTTTCAGGTTGATTAAAAATTAGCATATAACTATTCAAACTTTTTATATGTATTATATTTTTATATATATTGTATCATTTTTTTGTTCTTCCAAACCAAATTCTATTGCTTTTAAAATCCGTCCATCTCTAAATCCATGAAATCCTTGCATAAGGATAATTCTTTTTAATATTCATAATCATTTATTACTTTAAATCAATTTTCATCCGTGTCGATAAAAATGATTAATTGATATATTCGACACTGATTTATTTTTATTCTTTATTATTATTATTTTTTATATTTTAAAATAGCATTATTATAAAATATCATTTTTTCAGAAAAATTGCAGAATTGGATCGGAATGTTTTAATAATCCGCCAATTTTTATTTCAACAAATCAGCAACATACGAAATGAAAATGGCCTAATTCCGAAGAATTAATTTTTGGCCAAATTTGGCAATTTTTGACACACAACTTCCTTCCACTAAAACATGGCTGGATTATTTTTGTACACATCTGCTTTCGTCCTGATTTTATTGGAATCATCCAATGTTGCAGGAAATGAAAGTGCTTCGAGCGAAGAAGAAACAAATTCTGATCAGCAGGTGTTCAACCAAAAAAATTCGGTAATAATTTTAAAAAATCATCTAATTTTCTCAATTTTTTTTGTAATTTATTTTATGTAAGTAATTAATCAAATTAGAATATGATTTCTGTACTCATACAAATATTGTCTAAAAAAATAAAAATCATTTATTTATATTAAAAAAAGAAAATTTCATAATTAGATGCTCAAAATTGTTTTTAACAAAAATTCATCAATAAGAAAAACTCAAGTTTTCTTTGATCAACATTCTTGGTTAAATTTTAAAAGTTTCTTCAGTTGGCCAGCTGCGAGGTGTTTGATCCGTTCAAAGTGTTGCCTGCCGAGAGCGATCATTTCCAGATCGGAGGGGCTTTCCCGCTTCATAGTCGAGATTGCTCAACACTGATCCCCTCCTCCGTGCAGGACGTCGTCGCCATACAATGGGCTCTTGGTAAATTCTGTTCGATTTTTTTTTTAAATATTTTATCCCATTTTAAGCTTGATAAAACTTTTATATTTTAAATTTAATAATTTATACTAATGTTAAATTTTTAAAAATCTCAAAAACATGAATTTATAACAAATAATTTTATTTTTATCTACATATTTTAAATATTACCATTATTTTCAGCGAAATTTCATAATAAATTATAAATATTTATAGCAAGAATAATGGATCAATTTGATTTATCTATCAGATTAATTTCAAAATTTGTCTTATTTGAATAAAAATGCCTTTTAAGCTCATTGGAATGAACCGGCACCAAGAGGCGAGAGGGAAACCGAAGAGAGCAAAAACAAACCAGGTCGACCAAAATTGGGCCTTTTTGCCGGTGATAGTTGCTTCCGACCCAAAGAAGTTTGAAATTTTTGAGAAATCAAAATTTTCAAAAAAAAAATTTGCAGGCCATCTCGCAAACCCTTCGGTTTGTGGATAGTGTTGGCTACCATGAGCCTAGTGAATGTGTGCCGAGTAAAATGAGCGGGGAAGGACAGCAGCGCAATTCTGCTGAAGTGACGCCTAAACTGATCGGTGGGGAAGAATTGACGCAAAAATTGTTGAATCACTTTTTAGGTTCAGAAAAATGTTGTTGAAATAGAATGAGAATTCAATATCAGAATCACATAACGATGGCTAATAAGGGTATATCTTTAACCAAATCAGAATAATTAGGTACATACCGTAAAACCTGTATTATAATCCCCCTGCAATTGAACCCCCTGTAATAGACTCTGCTGGAGGGGGGTTGAAAAATATAACCCCCTGCATTAAAGCCCCCCGGCGTTCTAGCCAAAAATTTGAATTTTTATATAAGGAAAAGAAAAATATTTAAAAATTTAATGGAATGATTATTTATTTTTATTTATTGCCTCATAGCAGAAAAAAGAAAGTTTTGTGGCCCAATGATTTTGATCAAATGTTCGAGACAAATTAGCAGTCTGTAGTAGTATCCTCTAGGCCACTAGGGCAGATATGAGTATTTTCCCCTCAAAAATGGAGTCGAAAAATAGTACCTCCCTCTTCATGACTGAGGTTGAAATATATATCCCCCCCCTGTAATAGACTCCCCTCTCTGGAGGGAGGTTGAAAAATATAATCCCAAGGGTTGTAATATAGGTTTAGGGTAATAGCAAAAAGGTGATTATCGAAGTCATGGAGCATGTGATGAGTAAGAAAAATTTAAATAGAAATAAAAAATTATATTGATTTTTTATTAGAATATATTTGAATTATGATCACTTCTATTCAATAATAAAGACAGATGGAAAAACCAAAAAAGCATCATTATACAACCAAAGTTATAAGATCATAGAATGCATATTATTGCATGAACATTATACCAATTTAACCCATATTATCATGTGATCCCTGATCATTTTGATCCAGGCCTGACTATGCCCAAGGACCGCGAATCCGCTGAGTCGGTGGCCCAAGTTCTACGTCCCAGCTCGCTGCCCATTGGTGCGTTCAGTGCCGCATCTGCTCAAGCGTTAGCTGACGCCGGTGTACGCCGTTTCATCACGACGGCGCCGTTGTTCACGGATTACGCACGTGCACTGATCGAACTGATCAAACAGCTCGGATCAGATTTGGTAAGGAAAATCACTAACGGAAATTTTTTGAATTTTTATAGCCTAATTCAAAAAATTCTCATCCACAAAAAATTCAAAAAATGGCCTTTTAATATTTGAATTATAAAATAATATATCCAATATCCACAGGTTTCCATTGTTGATTACGGAGAAGACTATGCATACACGCCGTTGCTGCAAGAACTGCTTCGACTCGAGGGCATTTCAGTGGCCGAGGTATATAAGTTATTTTAGTTTTTTAAAAATATTAAATTTCTTGAGAGCACATAATTCAGTCTATTTTTTCAAAGCGCATTGAAAATTTTTTAATAAATTATATTCTGAATTTGTTGAAAATTCCAAAAATAGGAATCAGCATTAATTCCATGCAAATCAATTTCTCAGACAAAAATCTTATAATCCGGAATTTATTTGGAATTTGTTCCTTTTTTTAGGTGGTGGCCTTCGACCACCCGATGTTGCCTGCCACACTTTCGGCCAGCGACTCGGCCATCATCGTGTCCCTAGTTCCCCATCGATTATTGCGCATGGCCAAAATGGGCGAGTTGGAGGCAATTAGGTCGGTGTTAGATTTTTAAAGAAATCAAAAAATTTATTATATTCAATCTAATTAAATATTTACTACGGTTAAATATTGCTTAAAATGTATCTTATTTAGAAATCATCCATTATATAATATGACTTATGAAAGAAGGGATGAGATTTTTTTTAATCATATTCATCTAAACGGCTATGGATTATTTAACGCGAAATAATCCAAGCTTGTTTCATCGGGAAAAATTTCAGTAAAATAAGCCATTTTTCGTATAAATAGATCAAATGTACTCAAATTTTTGCTCAAAAATTATTTATAGAAATAGTTTTTCAAAAAGTATCAGACATTTTTAACATTTTTTTGTATATCCTTCAAAAATTAAAAATGTATTATAATTTAAATACATTACAACAGGTCCTTGGCCAAACTCTGGGTCGGCATGGATTTGGAGATGGACGGGGGATTGGTGGGGGAGGAAGAGGAACTGGGAATGCTCAACTTTTTGCCAAGCCCCGACAATAATTCCGCGAATGTTAAATTGCAGGTAAAAATATCGTAAATTAATTTTTGGCATTATTTTTAGAAATCAACTTGATGAGACTAATTTTTTTATTGAATTTGATCGAAAAGAAAAAAATACATAGTGGATCAATTTTGATACCATCCAATTTTTTTTGATGCCAAAACACATTTTTTGCCTAATAATGCAATAAATTTTTGTCGTTAAGTTTGTGACGATTCGTCGTCGTCAACGGGTGCTGACCGAGTTCAGCTCCTACTTCCTGCGAGTTTTGCTCTCCAACCATGCCCATTACAGTCTCCTGCGAGCATACGTGCAACAAGTTTACGGTTGCGAGAATGTCGCCAAAGGCAAAAATTGCTCGTCAGAACTACTGACACCCGAAAGACTGGCCAAATTGCACAGGTTGCAAATTTTTTTTAGAAATCGTTGAAAAAATGAAAATTTTAGGCCTTCGAACACTGCAGAGGCAGCTGTATTATTGACCTATGCATTTGCGAGAACAGCCGAGAAAATCCAAACGAACGGGGATCTTGCGGAAAAATGGTGAGAATTTTCGTGCTGGGCCGTTAGTAGAAAAGTGCAATTAAGGGCGTTAGTAGAAAAGTGCATATAGTTTAAATCAGTATAAATAAAAATACCTATAAATAAAAAATAATGATTGAAATATAAATATTATTAATAAAGAAAAACAAAAATATTTGTTTTTCTTTAAAAATTAATTTTTAAAAATTTTTTTAAAATAATAAAGGGCCTCTTCAGTACGGTGTCCTTCTATTTATTTATTCCTTCGATTAAATAAGTTAATATAAGGAGTGTGTTTCGGCCCATAACGTAGACACAAAGCAAACTTAAAAGAACATCAATCTACAACATAAGATAAAGCAGAGGTCGTATCTGTCCTTATTTATAAGATTTGTCCTTATTTTTGGGGGTCCCAATCTTACAAAATTAAAATGTCCTTATTTGTAAGATTTGTCCTTATTTTGGGGGGTCCCAATCTTACAAAATTAAAATGTCCTTATTTGTAAGATTTGTCCTTATTTTCGGCCCTTGTCCTTATTTTGTCCTTATATTTGAGAGTTTGAGAAATTTATTCAAAAAATGACCAATTTTCTTAAGAAAAAAGGTTAAATTTCAAAATTTTATCCGGCGGCCCCTATCGGGACCGCCGCCTCCTTCCCCCTCATAGTAAAATAATTTTTACAAAAAGGCGGAAAATAAGGTCCGCGAATAGACATCTTTACAATGAGAATTATCATCTTTCATCCCAAGAATTCTAAGGTTTTTTCTGATTAAAAACAACAAATAGTCTGTAGGGAACAAATATGATTCATAAAATTGATTATATTTTGAATTTTTGCATTTTAAAAAGTGTCCTTATTTTTGAGGATTTTCCCCAGCGAAATCCTTATTTTTTGCTCGTTATGTCCTTATTTCTGAAAAATTCGCCCTTAATTGCACTTTTTTACTTTCGCCCTTAATTGCACTTTTCTACTAACGACATAGCACCGAGAATTTTAGTCAACTACCTAGTTTTTACTCATTATTTTCTACATAAACTACCTAATAATAAATTAAAAATAGTGAGGAAGACAAATTCTATATGTATAAGTAGAAAAAATTGTATTAGCACTGCTTATTAGGCGACACTTTACACGCAATGTATTTGTAAATTATTTAATATAAGCAGAAAAATAAATAATTAATAAAAAATAATTTTGCAAAACACGAAATTAATTTTGCAGAATACAATGCTTTTTTATACGGTTTTCAATAATAGGTTGAAATTTTTTGTTCATTAAACTATCCAGGGATTTAAAAAAACGTCTTTAAAAACCTCAAAACCCCAAACATTTGACTTATCTAGTCGAAAAACTAATTTTAGGTAACTTACAGTAATCTAAATTTAGTTCTTCCCAACAATCCTCCTCCTCGGATTGCCACGATGCAATTCGTGCCACTCTTCTGAGCCTGTCCCCCTCCGATCGAGTGCAAAACAGCGGAGTCCGATTGCCTCCAGGCTTCACAGAGCGATTGGGCCAAATGCGATTTGTTGAAACGCGCGAGGGAATAATCCAGCTGGTCGGTATCCAAATTGAGGCGGTTCTGGCTGAAAACGAGGGGCGCAGTGAGGGCAATATCTACAGGTCCGAATTCCGAATTTTTCAGATATATAGCAAAAAATCGGTCATCTTGATTTTATTAATTAAGAAAATTGAAAATGCTCTATTATATGTAAATTTTATCCAATTATAACGCATTAAAAAACTTTTCAGGTTATTGGAATACCGTACTGGACCTTCAGAACAGGCCGGGGCGAGTGGTAAAATTGAGAAATTCGCATTGCCACAAAAATTGCGTCAATTACGATCGCGATGTCGACCGTTCAGGTGATTGTCTTAATCAATTTCTAGAATATCCACCCGATGAAAAATCTGGATAATTATAAGCTATAAATATTTTAAATATTCTTTTTATTAGTCCATTATACATATGCACATTCTTTATATTTTATTAGCTAATTTAATAATATTTTTTTCTTGCTATAGCATGATAGATCAATAAAGCGTATCACTTCAATGTTATAGACCCTTCTGCGGCGACCGTTGCGACTTGGCCACCCGTCGTCCGGATGGCCAGACCTTTATGTGTGTTCCGCAACATTATTCCGTGTTCATCGCCGCAATGTTCGATCTGCGCGGGCCATACTGTGGGGTAGAACGACAGGGAGCATTGCCAAGCCGAGATGGAGTTGCGCTTCCATTGGCATTTGTTCACGCGGTAACGGAACTGATTCGGGTTATGGTATCAGGGATAGTATCAAATGATATGGTATGATACTATAGATAAGTATCAAATTTTTGATCTAATTTTTTGATCTAATACGGTATAACATAAATAGGATACATTGGTAAGACATCGATATCACTTATAGCATAATATCACTATGTATCATTAAATAGCTTTAATAATTGCATTTATCAATACAATCATTGATTAATAAATCAATCGATATCATGATAAATCAATTAATAATCAAAAATCATCAATCAATCGATAGATGTCTTCCTTCCGCCAACGGCACGCCACCCAGTCCAGTCTGTTCAATTCCGGAGGTGCCATGGACATCGGAGCATTGCTGGTTGACACTTGTTCCAGCGGACGCAATTTGATGGAATTTTTGGTGGATTCCGAACGCAATTGCTACAGCTTCACTCAAGCGGAACGCAACTGGACAATTGCATCCGGCGCAACAATTGGTAACAAATAAATTGAAAAAATATTATAAAATGATTAAATTTAATATAATCCGGAATATTAAATTGAATTCATTGCGAGATAATATATTGCAGAGATTTTGAATCAGACTAGCTTAATAACCTTTCATTTTTGATAATTTATCTTTTTTGATTACAGTATAATCAAAGTACCCTGGAGTTTCGATCTTTTTAAGTTTGATCATGATGAGCTAAATCTTGATAAATTCCAATGTCTTAATTACTAGATTAGATTTTAATCCAATTAATTTTTGTACTGCTTGTTCCAGGCTATGTGCTCTCCGGCGACGGCATTCCAGCACAAAACGGCATCTTGCAAGGCATGTTCGGCAACCCAAGTGCCAGTGCCGTGGTCGGGATTGAACATCCGTCCAATGTCGAGGCAAATGTGAAAAGCCCAGTTTTTGCGCAAGGACCAACCCACCGCATAACGGTTGTCGCATTGGCACAATTCTTGAGAAGAATGCATTGGCAATTCGTCAATGTCGTGCTTGACAGAAGTGTAAGTAATTTTGGAAAGGCATAGTAATTAATTTAAATGGGTTTATTCCTATTTTTGAATATAAATTTTGGCGCTAAATGTCCATCATAAATTTTTTAAACTTTCTTTTTTTGTGTCTTGCACTGCATAAAAAAATTAACAAGATGTTATAATCTGAATACTGATTTTGCTAATAATTACCAGTTAGGTATTCGCTATAAATTGTTACAGGATTCCGCCTCAGTGTCGTTGTTTAATCAATTCGATCGAATCGCTACGCAAGCGTCAATTTGCACCGCTGATCTGATGATTATTGGCGAGCAAAGTGATCAGCTTTTGGATGATGAGGAAGAAACGCTGTTGATGGTGAAGAAACGCAGTGAAAAACGCAGTTCCGCGTCCAAAACCGCGGAAGACGAACAAAGACGCCGCTTCACCGGAGAGAACCCACCGCCAAGTGCCAATGTGACGCTCGTATTCGCCGGTGCCAAACAGGTAGTAGTAATATGAGCATTTGAATAAATAAATCCACAAAATATTTACTTTTTCCTGATTCTCAGAAAATCGCTTAAAATATCCATAACTGATTCACTAAAACCTTTAATATCATAATATTTGAGATATCCACCACCGGTGATATGGCGTTAAAAAGTGCCAAATGCAAAGGCTTGGCCGAAAACTTTTTTAGAGCATGCTATACCAAAAGTATAAAAGGCAAAATTGTGCAGTTTTTGCTTTATCTTCTGATATTTTTAATTTTTCCAAATTCGAACAAAAAGTTTCGAATTTATCGTAAATATCGAAAAATGGGGTTTTTTTAGCGAAAAGTTCAAACTTTTTAATCGAATTTCGACAAAATTAAAAAAGATAGAGCATAAAATTCTGTGCTTTTTATACTTTTGTCCTAGCATGCTGCAAAAATGGTTTTGATGAAAAATGCAAAAAATGGTTTTAAATGGTTTTGGCTAAATTACAGACAGCCGACTTCATGGGCGATCGACTTCGGGAAGAGTTATTGGGCACCTCGTCCGGTGTCATTCCTCCAGTGCACATAATGCTTGGCGATGCACATAATTTTTACCTGCATGACCCTACAAATTTGGCACAATATGCCGGCACACTATCCTTCCAACCAAAAGTGAGTCCAAGTTGGGTATATTGTTTTTTTCCATTAAAATCTCATTTTTAGGTTAAGAATCTCCAAAACTTTCTGCAAAATAGAACCAATATTCATTTTTTGCATTCGAAAACTCAAAAAGCTTCATTTATTTCCATTCAGTTATAGTTAGTTGATTTTGATTGCACCATTTTTGATCCAAAATCGGTTGACATTTAAATTTTAGTCATCAAACCTATTCAAAATCCTTTTTGAACATTTTTATTTTAGGATGTCACATCCGCCGAATTTGTCGACTGGATCCAAACGGTCACCCCTCTCACACTTCCAGAAGCCTGGTTTTGGCGTCACGTGGAGGCCACTTGGCACTGTTCACTGTACGCATTCCAATAAATGAAAAAATAATAAATTTCCAATTTTTTCAGATTTCGCGATAGTTTGACTCGTTTCAACGGACGAATGTGCACCGGAGAGGAGCGAATGGATCTGAAGGCCATGGGCCGTCTAACCAAGGCTGGCTATTTAGCCAAAGGTGTTGACCAGCTGTTGATGGCCATAGACAAGGCTCATAAAAGGTCAGAAATAGGGAAAACCCAAAAATATACCAATTTTGTTGGAAATTTATCCGAAAAGTGTCAAATGGAAAATCGGAACTATAAAAGAGATCGATCCTTTAAAAATCCCATCATTTTATATTTTATATTGATCATTTCACGATTCTTTAAAAAATCTCATCATTTATATTTTTAATAATGATCATTTCAACCAGTAAGCATAATTATTTAATTTACAGAATATTTTAAGTTTCACAAATAAAAAAAGCTTTTTTCAGATTGTGTCCTTCGGAAGAAAAATTATGCGACGAATTTATCCAAAAAGGGCGCAAATTGGTCAGAGAACTACTGACTAAAACTTCCAAAGAAATTAGTAGAGATGCCTTTGAAATATTTGAACTTGTGCCTATGGACCATCATGGTATGAAAATAGAAAAATTAATCTTTTCAATATTTTTATTTGCTCTTTAATATTTTTCAATTTTTTTATCTCTTTATTAATTTATCATTTTTGACAAAACTCATCGTCACTCATTTTATTATTTCTCATCATTTGCCCCTCACCAGGCAACTTTGACTACGCTCTTCTGGCCAACATGTCCCTGTCCCGAAATCCTTCTGCTGCCAAAAACCCATCAGACAATGGCCAGACCATCCACTTCGAGAATGATTATCGTCCATTTGCTTTCGGTGTGGAGGTACCGTTGGCATCGGTTGTGTCCCGATGCAAGGCACCCCTCTGCAAATGTACCACAAGGTGTGTGTAATTTAGGTTTTAATCAACTTAATTATTCGTATACCTAGATCCTCTTTCCAGATCATTTTACAAAGACAAAAGATCTAAATATTTTTTAGAAACGATGACTTCTTGGGCGACAATCATGATACCAGCGAATTATTTGGTCGGAGCTCATACATTCGACGAGAACCTGCAAGAATGGGCCTGGAGATGGATGCCGAATCGGCCTTTCTAATGGGCGATGCCGCTGCTGATGATCCGGTTAATAATCTTCTCGAACTTTGGAAATTCGCCAAATAATTTAACTAATTGGACAATATACATATTTTTTTAATTTTGACATTTGTAACCCTGAAAACCAACTAATTTTAAGCTTTGGAAATGCTATTGATCTTTGGAATTCAATTGATTCAATTCTTTAATTTTTATGAAATGGTATGAATACCAAAGATTTTATTTTTCTTATCTAAATTAGATGTCATTTACATACTTGGCATCTGTTAAGGACTATTTGATTGATTTGACATTTGGAAACTGAAAATTCTGTACCATAGCACTTAATTCAACTTTTCCGCTTAAGGAGGTGCGCGAATTAGGGACGGATGCAGTTCTGGACGCGGAGGTGGACTGGCTGATCAGACTGATCCTGATGAGTCTTTCCTCCCTGCTCTCCGCCATCGCTCTGATCACTTTGCTGATCATTCTGATCAAAATCTGGCGTCGCACCATCCGGGGCAGTCAGTCCCTTGGCATTCTACTGTTGTTGGGCATCATCGCCATGCACTCCAGCGCATTCCTGTTCACCGCCGAGAACGCCAAAGATCCATTGGTATGAATTTTTCAGACTTTAAAGAAAATATGAAAAATATTATTAATTTTGATTTTTTAAATCATTTTTTTAGATTTGCCATCTTCGCATCGCATTGCCCGCCCTGGCCCATGTCCTCTGTTTCGGAGTGATCATCGTCAAAGCCATCCAACTGAGAAATGCCGAATCGCTGGCTTCGGCAGGGCAGCAGATCAGCTATTGGAACTATTGGCTCCTTTTGTTCTTCATCATGGCAGTTCAAGTAAAAAGAATGAAAATTCTACCAAAATTTTATATACCATTTCCCTCATAAACCCAAAAGTTTATTTAATAAACCCTAAAAAATTGAATTCATTTTTTAATTGAACAGTTATAGAATTAAAATAATCTTTACCTTATTTTTCTGTAATTCTGATCTAAAATAATTCATATTTTAAAATTATTTTTTATAAAAATAAATTTTTTACCATTTAAATTTCTAAAAAACATAATAATTGCATAGAAATATTTTTCCCAACAAATCCTAAAAAATATCAATGAAAAATAAAAAATTATTTTTTAATTATAAATTGTGACAAAAGTAATGAAATATTAAATTTTTTGAAAGGCCAAAAATTGCAAAAAAAATTCAGGTGGTGATCTGTTTCCGCTGGCTTCTGCTGGACATGCTCTGGCCTTCCTCCCCCTCCAATTTCTCCTCCATGACTCTGCTCCGGTGCTCCCACTCCTCCTCCATCTTCCTGTTCGCCCAAGTGTACACCTTCTTCCTGCTATTGCTCGCCCTGTTATTGTCCGCTCAAAATCGGAACATAAAACGAAATTATAAGGTGAAAAGATGGGAAAAATAATAAAATTTTCAAACCATAAAATATTTATATATTTAAGATTTTAATTTTTAGTTAAAAATTTAAGAAATCCTTTTCCGCTTTTAAATTTCCATAAAAAATATTTTAGGAAGCTAAATGGCTGTTCATAACGACACTGGTCTGCATTCTGATCCTCTCTGCCTGGGCAGCATGCCATGCCATTGTCAGTAATTTATAATTTTAAATTGTCTGTTAATGAATAATGTATTGAACTCGGATAATCATTACAACCAAACCGGAGGACCTGCACTAATTTGAACACACAGTTAATTGGGCCATATCCAGGATTTTCCCACAGGGGGGGGGGGGGNTTTGCCCCCATCACCTGACCGTGCTGAGTCATTTCAGCCTAAAGTGCAAAAATGGGCGTTTCAGCCTACATAAAGTGCAAAAATAAAATAACAGTCCCAGAAAACTTTTTTGTTAGACTTGTTAGACTGAAAGTATAAAAGGAAAAGTAGTGCAGAATTTTATTCTATGTCTGCTGGTATTTTTATTTTTTCGAAATTGGGCCAAAAAGTTCGAATTTTTCCCGAAATACCGAAAAATAGGGTTTTTATGGAATATTTCGAAACCCCCTTTTCGCCCCTTTCTGTGGCGGGACAGTTCGTGGCGGCCGGTCTGTGGCGGAGCCGTTCTGTGGCCGGCCGGTCTATGGCGAAGGGAGTGGAGGGCTTTCAAATTTTTTTTTGAAAGCGGCGCCTGTACTAGAGTTAATTAATATATGTTTTTTAATAATATTTTTTAATATCTTTTTTATATATTTTTAAGATTTTCAAATGGCACTACGGCGCCTTTAAGTTTTTTTAAGTTAGCGCCTCACGTTGACTTTAAGTAAAAGGCGCCGAACTTAAAAAACAATTTAAATAAAAGCACTGGGAACTTAAGCTATTTCCCCCTCCACTCCCTCCGCCACAGACCGGCCCGCCACAGACCGTCCTGTTCCGCCTTTTTTCCCCTTCTTACCCCTTCCACCAAGATAAAAAATTTTGCAACAAAGGAATTCCTCCCCTTCCCCTTAGATACGGACCTCGTTAATTTAACTGTGGTTTAAGACAAATTCTCTTGTTCTAAAAAGGTCTAAACCTCAGCAAAAAACGATACACAATCATGACTTAAGACTTATGCTAATCCATTGTGAGAAAATTTATTATTATAGGTGAACTCTCGCCAAATGGACTATCTGACGGTGCTGGAGCTGCATCTGACCGGCGCCATACTGCTCGCCTTCGTGTTTGGCCCCAAACTGTATGTGTTGTTGTTCTACGAACCCGTGGTCATTCAATATGCCGGCGCCGATGGATGTGCCCATGGTGGAAAGGGAATGGATCTGTTCGAAGCAGGTGAAATATAAAAACAGTATTTTAAACGCAAATAAAATTTTGTTTTTCTCAAATTTTTCCAGAGCCAAGTTATTATTTGAAAATTCTTTTTTAAATAATAACATTTAAAGATATTTTTATTATTTTATTCAGCAATAACAAAGAGAGAATTAGATAATAAGTAGATCAATGGCAAGCCAAGGTTTTTACTTTTTTTTAAATATAAATTTACCAAATTTTAAACATTATGAAATAAAGTTGTAATGGGTAAATAATCTCATTTTACAGCCGAATGGGCCCCCGAAGCGTTTCATGACGAGCGCAATACGAGCAATTCGCCGACTCTGAGCTGTGGAAGTAGCAGCAACGGGAAGGGCCTAATCAACAAAAATGTGGTCATTTCGAGGCTGAACAGTGCCAATAGTTCGACGAGTACTTGCAGGGCAGGAGGAACCCAACCGGAGGACGAAGAAAAGGTGGTTAACTTAAAAAATGAAAACATAACAGAAAATTGTTAGACTAATGTAAAAAATTTCTTACAAGTTAATAATAATAAGGATCATTTCATTTATAGAAATAGGGATTTTATACCAGTACTATAAATAAGCAAATCAAAAATTGATTAAAAATCAAAAAATTATTTCCGTTGCGGGGAATCGAACCCCGGCCTTGAGAGTGAGAGTCTCAAATCCTAACCACTAGACCACAACGGAACATGTAAGAATAAAATAAATTTATTTATTAAGCTTTATTTGTTATTTATTTATCATCTCATTTTTTCCTTTTTTAAATAAAAATTATTTTTAATACTCAAAATATAAAGACAATGAAAATGAAAATCATAAAAATGAAAAATCATATAACTTATTCATATTAGTTCCTCAGTTCTGAGAACTTTGGGACTGTATTTACCAAAATTATTATGATCAATGATCATCACCCTGTTGTTAGATCAAATTGGAATGAAATAAAATTTTAGCGTAATAATTAATCCACATCATGGATGGGCTAGATTTATCCATTTTCCAAATTTTTCGAGAGTTATTTTAATCTTTTTCATTTTCGTATGCTATTTTTTAGTTTTTTTTTTAATTTTCAGGTGGTTTCGGCGTTCCAAACTGTGATGCGCAAGAAGGCGAGCATCGGTAGCAATGGCACCAAAGTGAAGCGAACCCTATCTGGATCAGCCAGAATCGAGGCTAAAGATCCCTGCAGTCCCAACCATGAGAAACAAAAATCGGATCAATGATCAAATTTGGTCACAAATTCAGCAAAAATTGCCCAAAAATGTGAATATTTATAAAATCTTTATTTTTGTTGGCTTACAAAACTAAATTTCTTAAAAAAGATTTTTTATAATGTGAATATAAATAAATATAAATTTCTTTATGTAGAATATTTGTGATTTTGTATACAATAAATACAAATTGTATATTAATAAAAATGTAATTTTGACGTGATCTTATGATTAATATATAAAGCTCTTATGTTTCGCTTCAATCAATAATTTTAAAATTTCCGCTTATTTTGACGAAAAATGATCAAACTGGTAAAAAATATCGGCATAAAAATTATGTTTTTCCTAAAGCGTAATGATTCAATAATTTAAAATAAAACATTTTTTGAATTTGTTGACTCATAGTTATTCAATAAAATCTTTTTATTGCATTGTGAATTTTCCCATTTTTATCCTTTAATAATTATTTTGATTATTCATTTAAAAATATATGGAATTTAATTTTAAGCATAATTATAGTAAATGCGTTATTATTAAATAATTATGTATATAAGAATCGTTGGTCTGTAATGTAAATAAGATATACATGGCACATACAATCACGGACTTTTATCCCTTATCAGAGAGTTAAAAATGTTTATTATATATGTATTGTTTGACAAGGGACTTCTCACTTGTCAGTGAACTTTCATCAACTGATTAGTGATTATTTTGTTAGCAATGAACAAATGGAATCGTCAATAAAATATCTATAAAAGAATTGCGCTTAAGTACATGATGATGAAAGTGTCTTTCAAAAAGTTCAGTTTTAAATTTTTAAATCCGAGGCCCGTAGAATTAAAAAAAA